>CM076584.1:1291620672-1291923253 GCA_034641835.2 Pinus albicaulis | reverse complement strand
AGATATAAACCTCATAAATGCTGAAAGGGTTAAGACAAAAGAGACATATTTTCTCGTCTCAATTTCCTATATTTCTAATGGTATATCTTAGACAAAAAAAGGCATACATTGAATAATCATGTGGTATCAATAGAAATTACATTATTTTATCCTTTTGGGCTGAGAGACCAAATGACAAAAAAAAAAAAATAACACCAATGCAGTTTTCTAAGTTTTTCTTCAATTCCCAAAATTGAAAAACACCGAGTTTCTCCTATAATTGACTCGTTAAAAACTTGAACAAGAAAGGCCCGCTAATTATAAATAGGAACAAACCCACTCCTTCTAGGGTCTAATTTTAATACTAATTTGACTCATCCAGCATATTTTATATTACAAGAAAATGTTATCCTCCTCAAGCTTATCAAAAATAAAGAGGTACTTGCCAGAAATGGTGGGGGAAAGAGAGAAAAATGAATCTGTTTGTTACATTTTGTTTCAAAAGTCAATAACACTTTGAACATGAACTTTTAATATTCATAATTGCCAGAGGTAACTCAGCCAAATAGTTAATCAAACCAGATTGAAAATATTCAGCGAGTTTCTAGGTATTAGCTTTAGGTAAATTGCTACCAAACCATCTGTAGTGTCATTATGTGTTCAAGAAATCAGTTTTAATAAATAATTCATTGCAAACATTTATTTCCATTCGTGTTGACCATCCCCCAGCCACCTCCCTAACATTTCTTCAACACTTGATCTAATGGTTTCGTGTCAGCTTCTCTCCACGACGGGTCACCATCGACAGTCAGCCTCACTATCTAGAAATTTGATCTAGAATCCTATCGCACTTTGCAATATTTTACATGCCTTAATGGCCGCCTTCGATGACAAGTTGCATCATCGACCTTTCGACTGAAAGAGGATTATGATGTTTCGAATGCATCAATTTCACATTCCATAGATTGTACTGATACTTGGAGAGCCATTGTCATTATTGGTGTTTTCACATTTCGTTATGTTCGCTATTAATTAACTGCAATCAAGTGAAGCCACCATACACTTCCTCGACGCAATCAATCGATGGATAAAATTGTACTGTCTTATGTGCTGCAAATCAACTTGGATCTAGTTTTTCATATCTAGGTTGCAGGAGTTTTATTATTCATAATATGCAAAGTATCATTTTATGACATATGGCTGCATCCATACTGTGTCTACTATTGATGTAATTCTAAAATCATTTCTGTATCAAAACATGTAGTTAGTTTTCATTTGAGTATGGGAATGCATACCTCAGGGATGATATACATATATATGTTTGCATTGAATGTTTTGTTCTTAGATTATCTGAACAAGATTCATCCTCACAAAAATGACAGTGCTACTTCACTTTTGTAAATCTTCAACTGTATCACTTAGGGGGCAATCTCATATAATTAAAATTGTCACCTTGATGTTTATCTTTATATGTAATTCACTACTACTTATTTATTTCCCTTAGAGGTCTTTGAAACATGAAAGTTCCTGTAAACTTGTCTTAGAACTAAGAAAGCTCTTAAAAATCCTAAAAAGTCTAACTCCGCACTTTTCCCAGTCATTCCCTGTGGTACCGCGGCTAATTGCTATAAAAATGCGGTACATCCCACACATAAAGCTCATTAAAACTGTTGACCCCCGTAAAAGGTAAAATAAAGAGAAAATTAAGTTCTAGAAGCCCAGCTTGTCGAATATTCTCCCAGCTGGGGCCTTCTAGAAGCGCTATCTGGTCGAGCTTCGCCCCTTCCATTCATGAACCTTTATCCCTTCATAAATGAAGTAATCCCTTGGTTTTTGAAGCTGAAATCCCATGATGAGAGGGCTTTATCCCTTCCTTTTTGGAGCTGAAACTACCTCTCTTCAATATAATCGAGTATAATGTCGTACCAGGTACTTAGAACTCAATAGTTTTATAGAATTATTAAAGAAGACAGCTCCAGAAGATTTAATGGCTGGCATGAGAAAGATTATGACTATAGCCATATTATTGTTGATAAAGATGAGTTCACAAGTGAGGAAAACGGTTGTCTTATGGGACCTTAAGAACTTATACTTAATATTTTAAGTAAAATATGGTTGTAAGGTTTTTTTTATTCATGTTAATAAAAAATGGATTCTATTTTCTTATTAAGTTGTTCATTCATCTTTTGAATAATTGGAATTTTATATTTTGATCACTAATACATTATTTTTTTCAGTCATATATTTTATAGATGTTTTTGATCTTGTTTTTCTATCTTTGGATTGCCAGACTTATATGTTGGATTGATTTCGAATGACTGGATTGAAGACTGAGAAAGTGTTGGATTGCAGGTAGGAGTATATCTCCATAGTTAATTAATAATTATTAAGAAAAATAGTCTAGAGGAAATGGTCTACATCTGTCTGTTTGCTTCTAGATATCCTTAGGATACTAGGGAGATCACTCTTGTCCGCAAGAGGGATTTGTCCATCTAACAAGTGTGCGTTGAAGTCCACATGATAGTGAATGAAATATTTGAATATTTTATTCACCACCTATTCTTTGTGCAGTGCCTTGCATGAGTTCAAAGGTTTGAATTTATTTTTCAACCAAGCCAACCCATAAAATTTGACTATGTTTTTATGGAGAGTAAATTTCATCTAGTTTAAAGGGGAAATAAAGTGTTAAAATATTTTTTTAAGTGGTGAAAGAAGTTAAAAAAGAAGAAGAGGTGTTTGGTAAAAAATCTATGTTTCAAAACTACAAAGAATAGGTGTCGGGTCTCAGAATTGTCCTTAAAAATACAACCACTTTCACCATAATTTCCATTATATCACCTCCATATCACTACCATGTCACTACATTCATCTCACTTTCATCATTATTTGGGTTACCCTTGTGTTTTCCAAAAATTATTAATTTCTAGTATTTTTAAGTGAATTTGTGATCAAAAGTTAGGAAATAATATGCATATACTTATACCTTAAAAGTGGAAAGAGTTTTGTGAGATGTGTATGTTCATTGGAAGATTCCAAGGCCCTCTTATGTGGCTCCCAAAGATCAAATTCGAAATTATCTTCATGATATCAAGGAGATTTGAAGGAGGGATATGTGGCCTATGGTTAGAAAATTGGTTGAGAATATTATGGATCAAAGGAGAAGAATAAGGATCCTCATTAATGATGAGGTTGCTTAGAAATTTGTATAAATATGAGATCTCTCTCCTTTATTTGTAACCTTGTTAACTTAACTTGTCATTATTCTGTACTTTGTGATTTTGGAGAACTTGAATAAAGCTTTGAGGTTCCAAGCATGGAAGGAGATGTGAAGTAGGAGATATAATGATATGATGAATGTGCGATAGAGTAGTTTTAATTTTGCAATTTTGCTGCATACTAGCTTTAATTTCATTCAAGGATGTCATTTCATTTTAATTATTATGTTGTTTTCTATTTCATTGAAAGTCGGTATTTATATTTTCCATTCATGAAAGTTTAATCATGCAAGTGTATATTCGACATGTCCAGAAGGGTCCCTTTTAATTCACCTGATGTAATGGTAAAATTAGTCTTTACTAACGTCTTGAATATGGTTCATCAATTTAATCAACACCTCTATAATCATATATACATCAACACGCTTTTTACTTGTCTTTTTCATTTAAATTCTTAGCAATAGAATTTCCAGTTGAATGTGTAAATTTGTGCTCGCTAAGTCGTCTCAAGAAAGTGGTTCTATCATTTTCCAATTCGGTCAGATTTGGGAATTCAGATATACAACAACTTGATTTTTACTTGTGTTTGTCATTTAAACTCTTCGCAATAGAATTTCCAGTTGAATGTGTAAATTTGTGCTTGCTAAGTCGTCTCAAGAAATTGGTTCTATCATTTTCCAATTAGGTCAAACTTGGGCATTCAGATATACAACAAGGTGATTTTTACTTGTTGATGCAACCTTGGCTGCATTTACCCACAATATGCATATAAAATTTAAAAATGCATACCCATATGCATATAATCCAATAATCTGGCGTGGAAGCTTCTTATTTAATCTTCAAAAGAAGATTTCCTCACTTTTTAACCCATGGTTATAAAACCCAACAATAATAACTTCATATGCGGAAGCTTTTATATCAATTTTTAAATAAGCCATAATAAAGCACCCACACATTACAAACCAACTGCATATAATCTGCAACAACAAAAGATTTCCCCAAAATCACATTTCAACCATTTGTTGATATAGTCATTTATCGGACTATTTCTTTCTCTTTTTCACTCAAAAAATAAACTTACCTTATGGAAATTTGATATATATGAAGTTGGCTTTAATTTAAAACCCAAAGATCTCAGCATATATTAATGTTTAGCACAATCCATTCAACTTTTTTCTTTTTGGCATATGCTCTTCTTCATCTCCACGTAGAATCTCTAACACCAAAAAATAACACCAAGTTTTCTACGAATTTGACTTTGGATACAAACCCAAAACACCAACATAATATTTTATCTGGGTCCCACAACATTTACAACTTACCCATCCATTTCAGCAATCCAATCTTCGTCATCCATTTCACTGATCCAAATCCGATGAACATCACTCGATATCGTGCTCCAACTACCACGATGATTAAAAATTTTGAACTTAGCAGTTCAGTGGTTTTTAATTGCCACGTGTTTCGCTTTCTAAATGCTATCGCTGCTCTCTCCAAAGAAATTACCTCTTACCATTCTCAACCTACGCAAAAACCACATGTGGTTTTATAAAACCATCTTCTTCATACCTCTACACCATCATGTCTGCTTTCATTTGACTCGGGTTTCTGAACAGAACTATGGTTCCAACTTGAAATAATTTCACAACGGCCATACCATACATCTTCATTTTTTTTTAGCGATGCAAATCTTTATGTAAGATTCCATAAATACATAATTACAGAATTTAGGAAGTCCTACCAGTTATGAAAATCGATAAGTACATTTCCAAATTGCATAAATTGCTTACCAGTATTCAAACCCACTCTAGCATTTAGACAACACATGGCTTAATCTCTTAATATTCATTTTCTGTGGTTCTTATCCATCATTTATAAATACAATAAAACCTCCAATGTGACTTCAACCCGTGGATCTCATTTCACTGTGTTGTATATTCTTCTGCATGACTCTCTCCTGAGCTTATTGTTAGTTCATATGTAGAACTGTCAACACTGCATACTCTCTGCTTGTTGTCCTCTGATTTGATTCTGTCTATTAAAACCTATACATACATGTACTATGCCAAACTATGATTCATAACATGAAATTATGATTTCATTTCTTTCCACATAATTAATAACTCAAAAAACAATCTCTTTATATATAACAAATATTTACACAGTTTTCTTCTTCTCTTAGGCCCAATTTTCTGATAAATGGCCTTTCATTTAATTTGTCCGTAGGCTTACAAACCCTATCTATCTAAAACATGAATCACTCCTCTAATCCTTGAGTCTATATATTTTTATGCCTTTGAGGCTTACAATTTATACAAATATTTCTGAAATCAATTCTGGTTCGAAATCCTCTATTTTCTCAACAATTTCCTATGAATCCTCTTTAATCCTAAAATATCTACTTAATCCCTAAGGATCTTCTCTCATACTAAAATCATGAACCAATTCTAATTTAGGATTTATAATTAATTCCTAAATCTCTTAATCCCTATGAATTCTCAACTAGCCTAATTCTATCATGTTCTCCAACATTCGAGAACATTTACAAAATTCCTCACAATATTTAATTAATTCTCATTAAAATCACTAAAATCATTCCATTTTCATAGAAATACAAGACCCCTAATTCTATTAAAATACAAAGAGATTTCTAAGCCTAATGCTCCTGCATCAGACTCCCAAAGTAGAAATTTATCATGATCTCCTGATCATGTGCTTCCAACCTTTGCCTCCTGGATCCCATACTCTGTTTTGATGTTGTCCATAAGTTGCATTATTCTTTTGTTGTACTTCTCCGGGCTTCCATATTTTATTTTTCATCTTCCCACTAGCTATTCTTTCACATTCTTTTCTTGTCTTTTCCTTGCTGTCATTTATTTGCTTTCTTGATGTTTTCTTCTTCCAAGACACCTTCATCATCAATCTTCTTATGCTTTCAATTTCTATGTCCAGTTTATCTTCTATCTGGAAATTACTCTGCCTTTTGTTGTTGCTTCCAATTTCTGCTGCAAATATTACTCCAAATACTGTTGCTTTGGACATTGTTGTAGATGTTGCTACATATGTTGCTGCCTCCCAAGCTTCCTAAATATCTCTTAAGATATCTCTCTCTGTAACATCCCTTTTCTTCTTACCACCTGCAAATTTATTTTCAAAAAATAAATTATCTTTTGATTCTTTAACCACGGCAACATAATCATTCCCTGTTCCTTGTATACTAGTAAGAATAATGAAATTTTACAAACTAGTATCTGCTCCTGCCTCTTGTACAACTTCAGGCATTTTCACTCTAGTGTCTGCAATTCCTTCCTCTTGTTCAAATGTTTACAACAAAAATTTTAGCCATTATTTTTGTACTTGTCTCATCTCAACCACATCATCAATATGCTGCAATTCACTTTCAACATATCCTTCTTCTTCTTATTTTTTACAACCTTTAGAAATTGTCTTTCATCTCCTTGATTGATTTTGGCAATCAAATCAAATTCATCAAACACTGTATCTTCATCCTTTATCAGAATAGAATTTTGATTATCCATCATTGTGGCAATTCTAAAAGTCTGTCCTACAATATTCTCTTGGCCAATCAAACAAGCCAACTCCTCCTTGTCATTAATAATAACAATTTACTTCATATGAGACATGACTATCTCACCTTCCTTGGAATTTATGAGTTCCTTATTCTGCAACAGTTCATCTTCATTCAAGACAACTCCAAGAGATGGATTTCCTTCTGCAACACCTGTAAACACAGTCAAATAATCAATTTCAAAATCACAATACCCAACGGTCTCATTCGATGATCCAGTCACCAAATCTTCTTCTAGCAGTTCCAAGTCTCTTTCAAGACTTAGAAAATCTTCACTGTCTTTCTTTCCAGCTTCCAAGGTTATCTCCATTGTTCCAATCACCATGATAGAATGATGATCCTCCACTATGTTTTCATCTAACATAGCGTTGGAGAGGTAAATCCCCTCTGCGGATAGAGGCGATCCCTACTAGCCTAGATCGGGTCTAGCAACAATCAAATCATGTTAAGACACAGGTCTCTAGTTACAAAATGACAAGAAATGACAAGTTTCCTACCTCGGGTCCTATGCGATGGTCATCGAAAGAAGGATGACACTTCCCATCCTCCACTTCGGCAGATCACAATCCTTCTGCTTAGCACATCCGAACACCTACACACATGCGAAGAAACACAACTATACACAGCATAGAATCTAAATCTTGTAATTATACATCAGTCAGAGAAGATGTAATTCATTGCGTCAAAGATAAAGAAACACGAATGAAACCATAATCAAAGTCACTTATCATTAATAAAACAAAGGAACGATACAACCTTAAGCTCTGATACTGGATCTTCCTTCGACGGGGTCCACAGCGGAGCACGTCTCAATGAAGCTCGTTGGAAATGGAACAAATTTCTCTCTCTTCGGCTTGGCTCTCAAAGGCTATCTGGCGATAGTCTCCTTACTACAGATTCATCTATTCGTACTATGACCATTAAGGCAAGCTTGCAAAGGGAAAATGGCAAGCTTATATAGATGGTGGAAGGGGATTTGGGATCCCTACAATGGTGGGATTGGCCCTATCCTCAAGGAAGCTTCCATGATAGGTGGAAAACCACTTCCCCTACATGGAGATCCGGAGCCAAACCTCCCAAATCATTTTAGAGACTCGTTCAGGAGTTGGTTGGAATCAAACTTCTGCCACTTATTTTTTTTTAAATAATCCTTATTAAGCTTGGCACGAGTAATACACTGGGATGTAGCGCCGCTGGCGCGCCACCAGGACGCGCATCGGGGCGCAAGGGCCGAAATGGCCGGTCGCGGCCAAGGCCAAAAGGTCTATTTTTAGGGATTTTTACTGGAAATTTTCTTTAGAGGAATAATTTTCCTTGTCAAGGGGGATGCCATGAAAGTGGTTTCAGGTCATGTCACTGCTCACAGGTCACGGAAAAGGCCCTCCAATGTGCAAGACAGGGGATTGCAGGGACGGTGAAAAATTACTGTGTAACAGATGCCCCCTAAAACATGAGGCCCGAGAGAGAGAGAGAGGGGTGAAATCCTTTATGAGAACGTGCCCAATTGAAAACACTGCCATCGGAAAACCTGCGTAGACAAGTACAACTGATATCTCAAATACATGATATGTGGTATGGGTGCAGCCATCCATAACAAAGTATACAATAATTAGGATCCAAGGTATGGACGCAGCCATCTAGAAAGGATCAAGAAGTAGACTCAAGTATGGTCGCATCCATCTAATCAATGAGTCACGTAACCAATCATGATAACTTACAAAATTCACAACCTGGATTCCATCAAACAAAACCCAGGGTCTTGCACTCCATCTCGACCCGAACAAAGTACAAGTCCTAGCATGTGAATATGTGAGCTGAAGTTGAACATAAGAAATATCAACATTACCATCCAATGATGAAAAGCCATTAATGATACAGAGGAACCACCAATAATGACAATGGCCCTCAAGGTACTATAGGTACAATCCACGAAATGTGAACAGTGAGCTGGCATCGAACACCCCCAGAATCATCTGAACAAAGGTCAATGATGAAAACCTTATGTCGAATGCGAAGAACCTTCCATTGAGGCATGCAGGCTCCAAGGTACCAGAAGGGAGTCTTTAGATTAGCTTCCTGGATAATGAGCTGAAGTCGACAAGAAGTGATCTTGATCGAAGGTGGGCCATAGTGTTTCCCACATCATCAGCACGAGACAGAGGAACATAATGTTTGTGAATCAGGATCAGATGAGAATCAGAGGAGGGTTGAAGCTGCAGAGGTCAACTTCTCTTGAACATATCAGCGACACGACAGTGGATTTGGCAGTATTTGACATCAAAAGATATGAGGTCATGACGACGGGGAAAAGAGCAGATGAGAGGTCAAAAGGATCACCTAAACCCATGGAAACAAGGGGAAAACAAGATGAGATGTCCCCAACCTGACACGAATGCAGACAAGTGCCATGTTCAAGAGCGAAATACTGCCAACATGATGATGATACTGGTTTCATTTTTCTCCACCATTTCTGGCGAGTACCCCAATTATTTTTGAAAACAAGCTTGAAGGGGATAGCATATGCTTGTGATATAAGTTCATCCTTCGGACAAATCCAACCTAGTACATTTAACGAGCCCTAGGAAGGAGGAACTCGAGTATCATCATTATGACAGAATACGATGTCATCAGGTTTTAACGAGTCTGAAAAAGGAAGAACTCGACGTCTTTTCATGTTTAGAGAGTTTGAAAAGATAGCGGAAAATTAAACTCCAACATTCCCTTTTCGTAGATAGTTCCTCAGATCCGAAAAGGTAGAAAAATGTGTCTGAGAAAACCTCTTAGTCGTGATAGGCTCGTGTATTCTTTTTTCATAAATAATCTATCCCAGCCCGAAAAAGGGGTAAACGTATACTGGGTAGATGTTGTTTCGTAGCCAATTTAACGATATGAAAAGGACAAGTGACTCGGAAAAATTTTCATGTTTAGAGAGTCAGAAAAGAGCTGAAAGATGACTCCTCCTAGAGGAACAAGTGGTATAAAGGGCAGAAACTGGTTCTGGTAATGGTGGAACTGCTCTAAACAAATAAAGGTTAAGAGGCTGGCTGAAAAGACCACTCATCACAATGGTTCCTCAGGATTGGGTAAAACAATCAAGTGAAGACGTATGATCGGCCAAGCAAATGGGGAGGATGGAATGAGAAAACCAAGGTTCATCTGACAAAACAAGCTGATAAAATGGCAATCTCGAGAGGTAAAATGGGAAAGGTTTCATTTTTACACAAGCTTGAAATCAAGAAACTCTGCTTGAAATTGGTTTCATTTTTTACACAAGCTTGAAACGAAGATAAACTATTCTTGAAATAGTTTCATTTTTACACAAGCTTGAAACGGAAACAAAATATGCTTGAAAAATTAAGCATGCCCCCCAACATGGTGACTCAATTCGAGGTACATGCCCCCCAAGCTTCAATCCATATGAAAGGCAGATGGAGTGAAGGTTCAAATTACGAGATCAAGAGAAAGACTCAACTAGGATTTTAGGAGATCTTATCAAAGACTTGAATTGAACAGGAACATGTTTCATTGTTTTAGTGAGGTTGACACATTAGAAGAACTATCCTCAGATAAACTTTTTTCATTTTTTAAGGAGCTTGACACAAGAAAAGGAACTGTACTCCGAAGAGCTTGTTTCATTTTTAAGGAGCTTGACACAAGAAAAAGAATTGTGCTCCGACACCTTGTTTCATGGTTTAAGGAGCTTGACACAAGCAGATGAACCATGCTTCGAAAACCTTGTTTCATTTTTTAGGGAGCTTGGCATAAGAAAAGAAACCCTGCTTCGACAACCTTGTTTCATTTTTTAGGGAGCTTGACACAAGACAAGGAACTCTACTCCGAAGGAGCTTGTTTCATTTTTTAAGGAGCTTGACACAAGAAAACGAACTATGCTCCAATGACCTTGTTTCATTAAAATGAACAAGAATTCATCGCTTCCAAGAGGTTCTCATTCAATGGGATAAAAACATCTCGGAAATCAGGACCCAATGCCCCCAGCACACTATGCACAACGGCACTATCACTGAGCACCGGCATGGGGTAAGTAGCCACATAGTTGACCTGCGATGGGGCAGATACAATGGGTGGATAAAAACTATGAAGGGATGATGGCGAGCCAGCTACCGCATCAGGACCAAAGAACGAAAGCTGATCAATGGTCACGATCTATCCTTCATGTGGAAAACAGACCACACGAAAAAGGGAGGAGACAAGCGCCCCCATGGCATAGGTGTAATCGCGCCCCAAGAGTAGATTGAAATCCAAGGCACCTGGAAAAACCATCACGTCCATATGGACGGTTTTACCTCCCAAAGTAACAGGTAACCTTGGAAGGATCCCTAACGGTTGACTAATTCTTCTGTTAAATGCCAATAGATTCTGCGTAACAAGCACAAGCGGTGGAAAACTGAAAGCTTGCCAAGTAGTTGAGGATAAAATACTAATAGACGCGCCTTCATCTATAATAGTGCTAGGTACGACCAGATCAAAGGTTTGTACCGTGATCTCGAAAGGCACATAGGGCGGAAGGCGGTATCCTGCGAATCGACTCCAATCAAAAGAAGCGACCAAACTACTTGGAGGGGCTACCATCGAACCGAGATGGTCTTCCCTTGGTGTTACAGGAGAAGAAGGAGTATCCTCCATGACCTCCATCTAGAAGGTGGGAGGGGTATCCTCCGGGACCTCCATCACAGGAGGCAGAGGAACCGCTTCTTGAGGTGAAGGGATAGGAGAATCTTTCTCCAAGTCCGAGGAATCTGAAGAAACAAGAAGAACCTGAGGGATGTGAGACCCACTCTCGACAGAAAAGACATGGTGCACCGTAGACGGGGCTAGCTCAACCGATCCCACGACCAAAGGTTGGTCAGGAACGGATTCTTGAATTTGAATTTTTGGGGGAGCGGGATCGACCAAGGATGACTCTTGATCAATCGGAGGATCAGCTAATGGGGAACTCAAAGAAAGCCGTTTATAACTAGCTAGGAGGCATGGTGTAGAAACAGTTGAGTTGTCCAAAACTCTCTTGGCTTCATCCATATACAAACAAAGGTGAATGGCGTGGTGCCCTTCACACAACTTACAGGGGGATTGTAATCTCACCTCACAGACAGAGCCCTTACCAACAATTAAAGAAGAGCTTGGAACCCACCTACTGGCTGCAATGATGAATGACTACATGGACCATGCTTCGAGCACCTTGGGAAAATAAAGAAATCTCAAGAGAGGTTTCCCCAAATAACATGTATTTCTATGGAACTTAAACTTTCCTATCTTCCATGGAGGGTTGGAAGGTTGACAAGAGAATGGGTTTTATAGCCAGTAGCCTGCCTTCCTTAGCCTTTCTTATCAATTCCCTCTTATTTGTATTCTTCTTCTTCTTCTTAGCCACTTATTAATGCAACTGTACTTAATGTGAAAGGCAGATATATCTAAACAAACGATGAAGGGGATATTCCACCTTTGGAACTAATATGATGTAGTCTCAAGCTAGAGGCACCATGGAACAATAGACTTAGACACTGTGCACTGGCTGCAGGTTGAAAACAATCAAACAGGCAACCCAATAGTTAACCCATGAAGGGACAACGTTGCCATATAAGGAGCACCAACATTCCCAAAAGGAGAAAATACTAGGATTCCTCACCGGTGGATTCCCCCTCGTTAGTGATCTTGGAAGGCTACGAAGAGAAACAATCAAAATGGTAATGACCTTAGGGAAACTGAACTCTAATCACAACATTATGGGGCGCTGACTGAAACATTCAAAACCGCATCTTCCATCAAGCCATCTTTTAAGAGTCGAGAAACAGGCAAAAGGTGACTCTATCTCTTTTAGTTTGGAAACAAGCATGAAAGGACAAGCGCTTGATGACCTTTTAAAATTTAATGAGTCAGAAAAGATTGAAATGACTACTCTGGTAATCTAGGCAAATGGGTGTACCAGATATCCGTGAACTACAATATACACCTTGGCTAAAAAATGAAAGAGAAATCAACAAAGGACTTGACGTACGTGCAGGAAATCTCCCCAAATTTTGTCCCCGGTGTATCACGGGTATAAGGCGGTAGACTCAGCTTCCTACAGATAAAGGATAACAACCTAGTGGGGTATCCCTTTATATACGCAATGATACGGGGAGCACAAGTCCATACTAGTGCTATCTAAATCCAGGAGGCGAACGACAGCTACTAGGTTTAACGACGCCGGAACACGTCACTAGCCTAGACCTCTAAATATTTTGTTAATGTTTCAATGCTGCCTTAAGGTAAATTGAAAATTTTTTAGAGTTGATCTTCAATTATGTTTCAATTTCAGGCCCTACCGAATGTTATGTCTCCAAAATCCTCTAAATTCACACTACAAGCCACAATATATCACTTTGTTTGATGAATAGTTAACTACGGGAAGGTTGATAGCTTTCCAAATAATAACAATATGATCACAAAACAACCACTAGTGTCTCTAATGTGCGCTAATGAAACTAAAATCTTTTCCTTTAGAGTTATATAACACTAATAACGCAGAAAATTTTTTCAATGTACACTAACTAATCAAAGCAAAAGACTTGTTTTTTGTATTTTCAATGTTTTAAGAGAAAAAATGGACCAAACAAAATGGAAACTAATGAAAAGACCAATTCGAGAAATGATAGCAAAATCGTGAAAGCAAGCAAGTTCACTCAATACAAAATACACAACCGGACCTCAAACCGATGGAGAAATCCCTCAAATCAAAGAGGAATCCCAAAGACTCATACAAACCGTGTAATCTAGGCTCGAAATGAGACAAAGAGAAACTTGAATGAGAAAGAGAGAAATCACTCAAATAACACAATAAAACAATGGAAAACCACCAAACAAATGCAAAGAAGCAATAACGAAGTTGACTAGACAAACGAAAACCAAAAAAATCCCACGGGAGGCTCAAGCACACTATAGCACTCGATGCCCTAGGGCTAGAATGTAAAATCGATAGTAGAGGGGAAAAAAAGCTGGAGGATGGAGGTCACACAAAGTCAACCAAGACTTCGGGGCACTTAGGTAGTTATATAAATGACACCAAAACCATAAATCAAGCTCGGAAGGCTCGAAACAAGCAAACCCTAGCACCACACGAGATTGGCATGAGCTGTCCGGGCCGCAACTAGTGCCGGAACGAGGATTGGCGCGAGGGCCTAACCAACAACAAGCGCCGGTTGGCACAAATATTAGGTTGAAAAGTGCGCCGATCAAGTTTACTAATGACAAAAAATGAAAAAAGAGAAAACAAGGAGTAGATCGGGTATGGTGGGAGCCGAACGAGAGGCTTTATACTAGAAGGAGACAAACCGGAAGAGTAGATCAAGCGGACAAAAGCCAAAAGCGACCGAAAGAGACAATAAAAAAATCTAATCAAATCCCTAGCGGAGTCATCAGCTTTTTTTGGAGAGGTAAATCCCCTCCATGGACGGAGGCAATCCCTACTAGCCCGGATCGGGTCTAGCAACAATCAAGTCATGTTAAGACGCAGGGTCTCTAGTTACAAAATGACAAGAAATGACAAGTTTCCTACCTCGGGTCCTATGCGATGGTCGTTGAAAGAAGGATCACGCTTCTCTTCCTCCACTTAGGCGAGATCACAATCCTTCGCTTAGCGCATCCGAACACCTACACACATGCGAAGAAATACGATGATACACAACATAGAATATAAATCTTGTAACTATACACCCGATCGGAGAAGATGTAATTCATTGCATCAAAGGTAAAGATACACGAATGAAACCATAATCAAAGTTGCTTATCATTAATAAAACAAAGGAATGATAAAACCTTAAGCTCGATACTCGGATCTTCCTTCGACGGGGTCAACAGCAGAGCACGTCTCAATGAAGCTCGTTGGAAATGGGACAAAATTCTCTCTCTTCGACTTGGCTCTTAAAGGTTGTCCGGCGATAGTCTCCTTACTACGGATTCGGTTGTTCGTACTATGACCATTAAGGGAAGCTTGCAAAGGGAAAATGGCAAGCTTATATAGATGGTGGAAGGGGGAGTTGGGATCCCTACAATGGTGGGATTGGCCCTATTCTCAAGGAAGCTTCCATGATAGGTGGAAAACCACTTCCCCTACATGGAGATCGGGAGCCAAACCTCCCAACTCATTTTAGAGACTCGTTCAGGGAGTTGGTTGGAATCAAACTTCCACCATTTATTTTTTAAAAAACAATCCTTATTAATCTTGGTGTGAGTAATACACCGGGACAGAGCACTAGTTGGCACACCCTCTTTGGTGGATTTCCCCCCATTGGCGCGAGGGCTCGAACCGGATGGTCGCACCAAGGCCAAAAGGTCTATTTTTAGGGTTTTTCACAGGGAAAATTTCTTCGGAGGAATGATTGTCCTTGTCAAGGGGGGATACTATGAAAGTGGTTTCAGGTTATGTCACCGCTCACGAGGTCATGGAAAAGGCCCTCCAATGTATAGGACGGGGGATTGCAAGGACAGTGACAAATTATCGTGTAACACATAGTTTCCCTTTCATTAGATTCTCCGACATTTTCCATTTGTTGTCCTTCTTTGCTTGCACATGAATTATCGGTATTAAAAATACAGGGGTCTCAATGCCTCTTCCTCCTCCGGAAACATCTCAATATGTTTTTTTGAGTTTTTTGTTTAATTCCTTTCTCAAAGCACATCGAGTATGTTGATTTAAATTCTCCATGAGACTATCGACTAGTCTCTCCTTCTTATCATCTCGTTTTAGGAATGTCTCCGTGCTCTGGTTCACAATAATGAACTTCTTCAATTTTTTTTAATCATTCTTACATCCTTATCCTCTATTTCATGACTGTCATTCATGAAAAAATTCTCTCGTCTTTCACATTGAGCAATTTATCCCGAGTATAGATCCTCTACTTTTCTAACTCTCTTCTTTGAAGATCTAACTTTCTATATAATTCAACAATTTCAATTGGGGGTAGAATTTGGAAACTTCACACAACTTTCCATACCTTCACTTGTTATTGACCAATCATCGGATGGCCCTTCTTCCTCTATTTCAATATTCTACCGCATATTTCCATAAGACCCCTCAAAGCATTAATTTGAATAGATTTAAGATTCATCTCCTTCTCCTTGACAAAATTCAAATCTTGTTCATCCTCTTGTGATGTACCCGCAATCATACACAGATCATTAGTTTTAAAAAACACAAGACTTTTTAGTCTTGGTTTCTTCTTCAAGATTTTCTCCTTGAACAAATTTGCATGTGGAACCGTCAAATTCTATCCTTGACTCAAAAAAAATATGAGTTCTTCCTTCCATAAGGCAATCTCCTTCGCCTCCACTTCATTTTTAATGGGTGCCCAATTACCCTTTTTCCCTTTAGTGGAAAGATCCATCCTCCTCTCTCGGTTTTCATCTTCTTGTATCCATCCCTCTAGTACCTCCTCGTTAGTGTCGGTCTAGTCATACCGCCATCGGTGATCAAAACTACTCTTTTGCATTTTCATATTAGGTGTCTCATACCGAATAAAATTTCACCATTGCGCTAGGTCATGGATTCATTGATGGTAGTAATTTTTTATCGGTTTTTCCCTCATGATGATACTTGTTGTTTTTTCCTCCTTATGGTCTTCGGACATTAGTCTCTTTCATTCTCAAAACTATACCAGGTAGGTCACGGGATGGGTCTCATTAGTTTCTAAGGTCTCACCATGGTCAAGTTAATGGGTCAAATTTCAATAGCGTCGGCAAGGTCATGAGGAAGTCAATAAATTCAAAGTCACGAGCACCGGGGCAATCAAAGAAGACATTTATTTAGCTTGATGTAAGATTCACCTCAAAACCATGTTTTGAGGTGAAAGCATGATACTTTGCCTTTCGGTCACAATTCGGAAGTCGTTATCTCCGCAAAGTGAGGTCCCCGCCTTCAAAGAATTTTTTCCACAGACATGTTCACCACCAGATCATCTTCAAAGCAAATCCATCGAAAGAGCCCGGAAAGAGCTTTCCAACGGTATACTACACTCTCAAAACCGACTTCGAATTGAATTTTATGCTTAAGTGAAGTAAAAGCCGTTATAACCCTCATATACCCCCCTATTTCCCCATTTTCCCTTTGAAACTTTGGGTTATTAAAGTTTAATATTCCTTTAAAAAAATTCATTTTCCCCCTTCCAATTATAAAATCGCATTATAAATACAAATGCGATTATGCTAAACCACTTCCCCTCCATGCCTTAGGACTTTATAATAAAAAGTTCACATTATAATATCCCACCGCAACCACTTCCCCTTCATGTCTTTAAGCCTTATAGAAAAGTCCAAACTTTATGTTATATAAACCCCAATCGCAAATCGCAGTCACGTGTTCTATTTGAAGAGCTCCGATCAGCCCATCGCAAACACTTGTGATGCGATTGATCACACACAACTCCGATCATCGCAATCACAAGTCCCTCCACCGATCCTCCGATTGCGATCCATCGCTTCCCGCCTCCCGATCCGCCCCTCCGATTAATCACTCCCGATTATCCCTTAGCCGTTGATTCCACCATCCAATTCGACGGTCCTCCGCCAATCGGAACATCCCAATCGCACCATTTAAATCCCGCCTCCGATTGAAGCCCCCGATTGATGTCGCAACCGTCGATCTTTCCCGCCGATCGGACGGTCCACAATCAATCGCATCCCCTCCTTCCGAATCTCTCAATCGCAAGTCCCTTCCCGATCCTCCGATTGACATACCCCCGATTAACCCACAACCGTCGATATTCCCCGCTGATCGGATGCCCCACGTCTAATCGTTTAATCGCACATCCCTTCTTCCTGATTGCGATTACTCTCCTCTTCCAATTTGCGATTGCGATTGGTCCTTGGGTCCCACCATTAGTACTTCCGCTCGTTCATAAATAAAGGGCCTATCCCTTCCTCCCATCGCATCGCATATCTGTAATATGTCACTCCGTCGTGCCCTCCGCTCCGATTGCGATTGCGATTGCTATTTGTTATGTCATATCTCTCCGCTCCCCCATTCCGATTGCGATTATAATGAAATTCTCGCCTCCTTTCCCTCCTCTGTCCCATTGAAAATATGGTTTCCCTTCACAAAGCATATATGTTATTACATTCTATTTCTGTAGTATTTTATTAAAAAAAAGTCGGAGAATAAATAAATAATGGAAAGCGGAACGTCGGAGGCCAAAGAAACGAAATGTAATAGTCGCATCTTCAGCAATGATTCTAAAGGATCCACGCTACGGGTTTTGCCTCCGCATTGGATATCCGAAAATTTCGGGAGGAATAATGTAACGCAGCTCTTCCTTTACGAATATATTATGAGCTCTTGGTCTTCCATCTTCGGTTATGATTCCTCCTCTTCCCATCGATCTATATTCCCACAAATTATGTCTATTTATTGTAAATTCCAATCATTTGTAAGAGGAGGCTGAAAGTCCGAGGTCTAAAAAACTCGAAGTAGGGGAATAGTGTGGTAGTGAGCACTCGTGCTCCGTTGTACGATTTGGCGAGGGAATTAATAAAGTGATGCAGCTCTGATTTGTAGGATTCATGTGGTATGAGTTTTAGCATATGTCTTTTCTTTGTGTTTCATATGTACTTTGTTATGTTGCAACATTCATTCATAAACATTTCTAGTTGAATGTTTTCAAGTTAGAAAGGTAGAATCCATTTTATATGCTCTGCCTTGGGGAGTCATTCATACTCTTTTATTTTCTTCTGTTTGAAAAGGATTCATTTAGTATGCCCTTTTCAGACTTCTCAACAATCTTTCCGCTCCACCTTATTTCAAACTTGATTGCTAAATCTCCCGCCTATATTGCCCCATGAAATATCCCTGTACCCCGATTTGATTCCTCGGTTCATACTATCCTTTTGTTCCATACATCCCCGAAATCTCGCTTATCCATCAAAACTCTTTTCCCCATTTATATACCTAGCCTAAAATCAGTTTCATTATTGCTTTATCGAATATCTACTCTATGGAGAGAGCCCTCTCCCCTGTCCTTGTAGGGCTAGCTACAAGGCTAAGCGTGGTTTAGTTGTTACCCCGATTTTCCTTTTTTCAGCTTTCGAGGTTCAGATTGGGTGCTAACATCTCCGGTGACCATACTAGGGACATTCAATTACAAACTTTTTTGCACGGAAGATTTATCACCCCGGTAATATTTTTTCTTGTAAAGTCTTGATGATGATATTTCGAGTTTTCTAGGTCGATATAAATATTGTACTGTAGTAATTTGACCACAATGGCTTCAAGAAGATATACAATGGCTAACCCCGATCCAAATCCTCCCCCCCCTGTGTTTGAAAATCCAAATCTTATCCCCGGAATAGTCGGAAGACAAGAGGGATCGCTAAATCCTACACCTATTCTCGGATCCCATACTTGTCCTAGTGAGTGGTTGTTTGTAGAAGAGCTTTCTTTTGATAAGAATTTTGAGCTTTCTTTGTTTAGAAATAAGTCCGAAACCGCACTTGAAGACACGGTTTTAGATCCGGAGTTTCTTGTAGATATTGAAGTTCGGAGAGCAAATTCTTCCATTGATGACTACATTTTGAATTCACCTCGGTCCATCACCGCAACTTATATTCCTAAGCCTTCGGAATCATTAGGAGCAAGCATTCCATCCTCCCCGATTCATCAAGCATTCCCATCAATCAATTCACGGTTTTCATCTCCTCCATCAACACCTACCTCAAATTCCGAGCACTACAAACGCCGTGGTAAATCCTCCCGTAATTATGGCTGCCCGGTATGCACCCTTGGTTTTACCTCGGGTTCTCAATGATATGCCCGCTGATTATCGTAGTAAAATTACTATCTTTGATACCACTCGTGGGCATTACGGCCCAAACGAAAGCATGTTGACAAGATGAATGACTTTTGTGACTTGCATGAAGTGGAAGAAGAAGATGTAGCTACCGGGTTTTTTTGTTCAAAGCTTCGGAGGTGAAGTGAGAAAGTGGTTCGTAGCTTTACCGGCAGGGCTCTATTCACACTTTACAGGGAGTTACACACATAGTTCTTAGACCGATGGGAGGTGAAAAGGAATCCACAACAAATTACGTCCGAATATGAGAATATTAAAAGAAATGCGGGTGAAACGGTGCGAGACTATTGTTTTAGATTCAATACGAGTATATAATGCTATTCCGGCTAACCTCAAACCTCTTGTCGATTCAGCTATGCTGAGTTTTCCGGTTGGTTTTGATGCCGATATGGCATATAAACTATGTGAAAGAGATCCACCGTCACTTGAAGAAATGCAGAAGATGGAAGTAAGCGTCGAAGCAAATCTGCTGGCTAGAAGAGCTCGAGCCAGAGCTGAAAAGAAAGTCGTGGTGAAAGAAGAAGCATCCCCTTCGGATAACAAAATGGACACCCTAATTCGTACAATGGAAAGGATGGTTGATCGATTAACAATTTCGGACAAACCGGAACCCCCAAATAAGAAATCTGAATTTTAGAGGACAACAGAGTACTGCAATTCGGAATTAGACAGAGAGAACAGAGGGCACAGGGACCAAGCGGCACCACAACAACAGATTAGAATGCCATTACGAGCAGAACTACGTGCAAGGGACTCGACTCGGATGACGATGGTCCCCCCGTTTGAAACCAATAATTTTTTTTCACAGATCGATGGTGAGCCCATTTTCCTCACGGAAGACAAAGAATA
The DNA here is from genome assembly GCA_034641835.2 of Pinus albicaulis. Taxonomy (NCBI): domain Eukaryota; kingdom Viridiplantae; phylum Streptophyta; class Pinopsida; order Pinales; family Pinaceae; genus Pinus; species Pinus albicaulis. The sequence goes on along the minus strand of CM076584.1, from coordinate 1,291,902,788 downwards.
CACAGGGGGCGACTCCGGACATTCGAGGGGACGAAAATTTAATCCTAGCAAACGACGTAATGTTAGAAGAAGAATCCGACGATTACCGGAGAGGGTATATGAACGCGCTGTCGACCCCGAGCAAAGGAAGTATTCTCTAAGGAACAGAAACGTCGCAATCAACCCCATTCAAAAAAAGAAAATAACTACAAATCGAGGACGAGGCACAGAAGAAAGGAAAAGAGGCGGCCAATCCTTCATCCAGCAGAGCACTCGTAGTTACTAATACAACCGAGAACGCCGCAAAAGAGAAAAGAAAGTAGAACACAGCGAAAGAGAAAACAAAGAAGAAAGACCCTCCTACTAAAGAGGTAGAAAAAAGCTCCCTCCTTTAATTTAGAAAGTGAAATTTCCAAGTTGAAAGTGTCCGTGCCTTTGACCGAGTTGGTAAAGAATAGTGTATATAAGAGTCGAGTATCTAAAGCCTTGCAAATAGACCCTCTTTCCGATATGGTTAATGTGGAAGATGACTACCCGAGCTAATCTTTGGTCCAGACCCACAGGGAGAATGCGAAGAAAACGAAATTCCTCCCTTTTACCCGAGTCTTAGGTTGCATGAGTTTGTCTTGCATAACACCATGTTGGACTCCGGGGGCCTCGCATAATTTGATGCCCAAAGATGTCATGGAAAAGTTAGGCCTTGATGTTACTAGAAAGTACCATGATTTGTATTCTTTTGACTCAAGTAGGGTCCATTGTATTGGTCTCATCAAAGATTTAGTAGTGTCTTTAGATCAAATCCCGACTAAAAAATGTCTTGATGGATGTAGTTTTTGCCGATGTCCCACCACGGTTTGGAATGCTTCTATCTAGGTCTTGGGGTGCAAAACTTAAAGGAACCATACAGACTTGATTTCTCCTATGCCACAATCCCTCGTATTTGGCCAGTTGAGGAAGTTATATAGGGAGAAGAAAATGAAATATATGATCACCAAGTAAAGATAAGCCCGTGAATCATCCCATCAATGCAGTCCACACGTATTTAGAATCGTTTGTCCTATATTCGGATGGTGGTCTAAATGATGAGGATGTTCGATTGGTACAAGTGGAGGAGATACCCGAGATCTCGGAAAATTTCAGAGATGTCCTCAAGCGAGGGAGAAGGACAAAGCGAGCAAGTATTTCGAGCCTCCCGATCGCCAGCAGACAAAGGGATAATGAAAAGCCAAAAAATCAACCAAGGTGAAAAGAAGGAAGAAACTAAATTTCAGCATCTACAAGAGGAAGAAGAAGGCCCGTGGAGTATGGATTTCGATGGAGCTGTTGGTAAGGATGGAGCCGGCATTGGAATATGGGTAAGGAGTCCTATGTTTCAACCCTGAAAAGGTCCCTACTAATGTCGAGTATGTGCTTATAAGTTGGCCTTTGAATGCTCTAACAATGAAGCGAGTATGAAGCTCGATTGCAGTGCCTCAAAATCTTGAAAAAGTTGAAGGCAAAAAAGGATTTTCGTGTATGGCGACTCGAGTTCATAATCAAGCGAGTGAAAGGAGAATACCAAGCTAAACATCCAAGACTAAGGGCATACAAAAATGCGAGTTCCGGACATTTTGAAGACATTCCCAGAATACACTTTGACAAACGGTACCCGGGATGCGTAATCTTATTGCTGATTCTCTTGCCACTACCGCAAGTAACCCGAAGATTCCGATGAACTCCGAGCAACAAATTCGAGATTCATGTCAAACATAGGCCCGCTGTTCCGGATAATTTAAGGTATTGGCAATTATTTTGGGACGATAATGAGATCAATGCATTTTTACGGTGGTGATGGAAAATTCAAGGACACTCCCATAGAAGGTGAGTATGTGGTTTATGATCAAGAATTGGAAACAAATCAAATGGACATATTGCAAACTCGAAAGATAATATAATTCCTAGAGGTCTTATACCTCTAGAGGAGCCGTTTGATCAGGGACGATGTTGCAAAGAAGCCAAACTTGGTGTCCACAGAAAAAGGAATCGAAGATGTGAATCTTGGAACACCCGATCAGCCCAAGTTTGTGAAATTGTCAAAGACATTGTCCCCCCGAAGCGAAGGAGAAGTATGTGAAGTTTCTTTCCGAATTTTCTGATTTTTTTTTGCATGGGATTATTCGGATTTGAAGGTATATAATAAGAACATAATTCAGCATACTATCCCTATCAAGCCGGATCAAAAGCCATTTAGACGAAACCGAGAAGAATCAACCCAAAGCCGCTGCCATCCATCGAGAAAGAGGTAAACAGATTGTACAAAGCTGGTATCATAGTCCCCATTAGATTTTCTAACTCGGATTTCAAATTTGGTCCCGATACGAAAGAAGACTAGAGAAATAAGGTTGTGCATAGATTTTCGGGAACCCTGAATAAGGCTTCCTTAAAGGATAATTATCCACTTCGAAAATCGACCATATTCTACATAGAGTAGTTGGAGCATCCAAGATGTCACTACTTGATGGCTACTCGAGCTACAACCGGATCTTGGTGCATGAGAAAGACCAAGATAAAACTGCCTTCACAACACCCCGGGGAACCTTCCAAGTATGCCAAAATGCCTTTCGGACTGAAGAATGCGGGAGCTACTTTCCGAGTGTGCAATGGAAATCACTTTTGCCAATGAAAAAAGATGTCTTTCCGGTTGTTTATTTGGATGATCTAACGGTGTTTTCAAGATCGGATGATGAGCATTTGCACCATTTGAGAGTTTGTTTTTTCAGCGATGCAGAAAGTTTGGGATTTCTCTCAATCCCAAGAAGTGTCTTTTTGCCATGGATGAAGGCAAGCTGCTGGGGGCATATCATCTCCAAAGATGGTATTCGCATCGATCCAGCCGCAGTGGAGGAAATCCAGCTCATAAATCTGCCACAGAACAAGAAGGAGATCCAAGCATTCAATGGTAAGATGAACTTCTTACGTCGATTTATACCCAATCCGTCGAACATTTGAGGGAAATGACTAATATGTTGAAGAAAGATAGCACTCGTTAAAAGGAGCGAGGAGGCCATCAAATCATTCAATCTGGTAAAGTTTTGCTTTGTCCAATGCCCCCGCTTTTGATCGGTCTCAACTACACTCAAGACTTTATCATATTTTTCGTTTGCATCCGAGCATACTTTGGTCGTTGTTTTAATGCAAAAGAGAGACGAGATTGAAAAGCCAATTTCCTTTTTTCGGTAGAACTATTAGAGACGTCGCTTTGAGGTATACTATCATTGAAAAAACGAGCATTGGCCCTTATCAAAGCATTGAAGGATTTAAGGGTCTATATTTTGTACTCACATACTATAGCATATGTCCCCAACGTAGAAGTGAAGGATGTGTTGATGCAAACCGATCCGGAAGGTCGGAGAGGTAAATGGATAGCGGCCATGTTGGAGTACGATCCGGAGATCAAGCCCACGAAATTGATCAAAGGCCAAGGCTTGGCGAAATTGATGGCCCAATCAAATCCGTGTGCTTTAGATATAAACCTCATAACAAACGAGTGGCAGAAGATGAAGATGAAGGTTTTTCGGTTCCAATTTCGATATTTTTTCTGCAGTCCCCTCGTGGTATTCGGACATTGTCTATGTCCTTTAGCATTTGTCACCTCCTACGGGCGTGTCCAAGAGCAAAGGTAGATCCCCGAAACTAAAAGCTGCAAAATACCGCATTTTAGACAGAGCTCGTATTGGAAAGATCTAGGAGGTGTTCTGCTCAATTGTTTGGTTGAAGAAGAAGCGCAGAAGGTAATGCAAGAGTTTCATAAAGGCGACCGTGGCGGTCACTTGTTTTGGAAGACTACGACCCAAAAAGATATTAAGAGAAGGATATTATTGGCCCACATTATTCTCTCGATTTATATAAGGCCGTAACAAAATGTCATGAATGCCAAATCTTCCAAGGGAAGAAGAAATTGCTTCCACTCCCTTTGAGACCGAGTTTCGGTGAACGCACCCTTTTAGCAAGTGGGGGGCTCGATTTTATAGGAGAGATTCATCCCGCGTCCTCGACACAAGCACCGATGGATATTGACGAGGGACAGATTACTTTACTAAATGGATCGAGGCCATCCCGACCCAGGCAATCAACGGACACGGTAATCATTCAATTCCCGGAATCAAATATTCTATCTCGTTTTGGCTTCCCCCGCAAAATCGTAATAGACAATGCAGCAGACGTTCGAGTCCAAGAAAATGATCGACTTTTGTGACAAATACAACATCGCGCTAGGCCATTCAACGACCTATTATCCATAAGGAAATGGCCTGGGCTGAGTCATCTAACAAATCATTGGTGAATATAATTAAGAAAATGCTGGAGGCAAACAAAAGAAATTGGCACCGAAAGCTCATCAACGCACTATGGGCAGTACAGAGTTAGCGATAAAAAAAATAAATAGGTATGTCACCATTTGAGTCTGGTTTATGGTACCGACGTTGTCTTTCCTACATCCCTTACAGTCCCCGATTATGAAATTATTGCAAGAAATTGGCAGCGAGGACAATGACAATCATCGAAGGATCAATCAAATGATCCACCTTCAGCAAACAAGAGAGGAAGTGTCACGGAATTCTATTCGATTGCAGGAGAAAATTAAAAAATATCTATGACAGGAAGACAAAAGCAGATAAGTTTCAATCTGGATGATATAGTGTTGAAATGGGATGCCGAAAATGAAGACAAAGGGAAGCATGGTAAGTTCGACAATCTGTGGAAAGGACCATACAGGGATCTCAACATAAGAGGACAAAATTCCTTCTTGCTTTCGTAAATGGATGGTAAAGATTTCCTTGGAGGAGCAGATGAATGGTAGGCTTTTGAAGCACTACCATTTTTTGAAAACAAAGGATCAAAATCTATGTCATCACCATTGTATATACCATGTTATGTTTATCGGAGTGTAGAATACACAATCATTGAAGTTTGGGGCCCGAGGTGAAGGCTATAAGACTTGGATGACTTGTGTAGGGTCCGGTTTTATTTCAGCTTTTTCGGTCTTAGTCTTGAGTCGTTGTCGATCGCATTGTGTCGGTCTTTCGGTATTTTTTGACTCCATGCCCAATGGATAAGGCTACTTGGTCTACGGTGTTCTTGGCATCTCCAAGGAGCCGCCACCCCCCATTGGAGCCAATGTTAGTGTCGGTCTAGTCATACCGCCATCGGTGATCAAAACTACCCTTTTGCATTTGCATATTAGGTGTCTCATACCGAATAAAATTTCACCATTCCGCTAGGTCATGGATTCATTGATGGTAGTAATTTTTTATCAGCTTTTTCCCTCATGATGATACTTGTTTTTTTTCCTCCTTATGGTCTTCGGACATTAGTCTCTTTCATTCTCAAAACTATACCGGTAGGTCACAGGGATGGGTCTCATTAGTTTCTAAGGTCTCACCATGGTCAAGTTAATGGGTCAAATGTCAATAACGTTAGCAAGGTCAAGGAAGTCAATAAATTCAAAGTCACAGCACCAGGGGCAATCAAAGAAGACATTTATTCAGCTTGATGTAAGATTCACCTCAAAACCATGTTTTGAGGTGAAAGCATGATACTTTGCCTTTCGGTCACAATTCGAAGCTCGTTATCTCCGCAAAGTGAGGTCCCCCGCCTTCAAAGAATTTTTCCACAGCATTTTCAGCACTAGATCATCTTCAAAGCAGATCCATCAGAAAAAAGCCCGGAAAGAGCTTTCCAACGGTATACTACACTCTCAAAACTGACTTCGAATTGAATTTTATGCTTAAGTGAAGTAAAAGCCCTTATACCCTCATATACCCCCCTATTTCCCCATTTTCCCTTTGAAACTTTTTTGTTATTAAAGTTTAATATTCCTTTAAAAAAATTCCCTTTTTCCCCTTTTTTCGACTATAAAATCACATTATAAATACAAATGCGATTATGCTAAACCACTTCCCCTCCATGCCTTAGGACTTTATAATAAAAAGTTCACATTATAATATCCCACCGCAACCACTGCCCCTTCATGTCTTTAAGCCTTATAGCAAAGTCCAAACTTTATGTTATATAAACCCCAATCACAAATCACAGTCGCGTGTTCTATTTGAAGAGCTCCGATCAGCCCATCGTAAACACTTGCGATGTGATTGATCGCACACAACTCCGATCATCGCAATCGCAAGTCCCTCCTCCGATCCTTCGATTGCGATCCATCGCTTCCCGCCTCCTAATCCGCCCCTCCGATTAATCGCTCCCGATTATCCCTTAGCCGTCGATTCCACCATCCAATTCGAAAGTCCTCCGCCAATCGGAACATCCCAATCGCACCATTTAAATCCCGCCTCCGATTGAAGCCCCCCGATTGATGTCGCAACCATCGATCTTTCCCGCCGATCGGACGGTCCACAATCAATCGCATCCCCTCCTTCCGAATCTCTCAATCGCAAGTCCCTTCCCCGATCCTCCGATTGACATACCCCCGATTAACCCACAACCGTCGATCTTCCCCCGCCAATCGGACGGCCCACGTCTAATCACTTAATCGCACATCCCTTCTTCCCGATTGCGATTACTCTCCTCTTACGATTTGCAATTGCGATTGGTCCTTGGGTCCCACCATCGCACTTTCCGCTCGTTCATAAATAAAGGGCCTAGCCCTTTGTTAATTCAATACTTTGGTTATATTTGTTTATTACAAAGGCCTTCCTCCCATCGCATCGCATATCTATAATATGTCACTCCGTCGTGCCCTCCGCTCCGATTGCGATTGCGATTGCCGTTTGTTATGTCATATCTCTCCGCTCCCCCCCATTCCGATTGCAATTATAATGCAATTCTCGCCTCCTTTCCCTCCTCTCGTCCCATTGAAAATATGGTTTCCCTTCACAAAGCATATATGTTATTACGTTCTATTTCGTAGTATTTTATTAAAAAAAGTCGGAGAATAAATAAATAATGGAAAGCGGAACGTCAAAGGCCAAAGAAACAGAAATTTAACAGTCGCATCTTCAGCAATGATTCTAAAGGATCCACGCTACAGGGTTTCGCCTCCGCATTGGATATCCGAAAATTTCGGGAGGAATAATGTAACGCAGCTCTTCCTTTACGAATATATTATGAGCTCTTGGTCTTCCATCTTCGGTTATGATTCCTCCTCTTCCCATCGATCTATATTCCCACAAATTATGTCTATTTATTGTAAATTCCAATCATTTGTAAGAGGAGGCTCGAAAGTCCGAGGTCTAAAAACTCGAAGTAGGGGAATAGTGTGGTAGTGAGCACCGTGCTCCGTTGTACGGCTTTGACAGGGAATTAATAAAGTGATGCAGCTCCGATTTGTGGGATTCATGTGGTATGAGTTTTAGCATATGTCTTTTCTTTGTGTTTCATATGTACTTTGTTATGTTGCAACATTCATTCATAAACATTTCCAGTTGAATTTTTTTCAAGTTAGAAAGGTAGAATCCATTTTATATGCTCGCCTTGGGGAATCATTCATACTCTTTTTATTTTCTTCTCGTTTTAAAAGGATTCATTTAGTATACCCTTTTCAGCTTCTCAACAATATTTCTGCTCCACCTTATTTCAAACTTGATTGCTAAATCTCCCTCGCCTATCTTGCCCCATGAAATATCCCGTACCCTCGATTTAATTCCTCAGTTCATACTATCCTTTTGTTCCATACATCCCCCGAAATCTCGCTTATCCATCAAAACTCTTTTTCCCCATTTATATACCTAGCCTAAAATCAGTTTCATTATTGCTTTATCGAATATCTACTCTACGGAGAGAGCCCTCTCCCCTGTCCTTGTAGGGCTAGCTACAAGGCTAAGCATGGTTTAGTTGTTACCCCGATTTTCCTTTTTTTAGCCTCGAGGTTCGATTGGGTGCTAACACCTCCAACTCGTACTTTCATCACCGCAATATCTCTTTCTCTATCCTCATCATTCATATTATCTCTATGGCATTATTTAGAACATCTTCTCCGATCCTCCATGATCATCTTCTTCATGAGCTCCTCACTCACTATGAGTTGCATTAAGCCTCTCGCAAAAACAAGTTCTCCCCTCGTCGCCACTTACCTCACCAATTCCCTCTCTGGACTTGGTCTTTTGGAAAGAACCGGTTCTCTATCTATGGAACCTCTTGAGCACTCTCTTCTGCTCTCTCTAGGCTTATATCCTCAACTCACCTTCTCTTGAGAACACTTTAGTTGTTCTCCCTATCCAACCTTTAGCTGGAATATTTAGGTTCACTTGCCATCATCACCAAAAAACTTTGTCTTCATCTTGTCTATAACTAGAAACCTTCAATCACAATTTTTTAAACCAGATTAAAATTATCTCACCTTCAAGATCTCTCGCATGACCTTGTTCTCTTAATTCACTAGTAATTTGATTGGATCTGTCTTCATTTATTTCTGCAAATGCCTATTCACTTCAATTTTGTGTATCTCCTTCTTATCGCATTTAGAATCCGATCTCCTCTTATTTCTCCCATCACACATACATTTTAAAAAAAAATCTTTAATTTTTTTAAAAAGAGATTTCCAGCTCTAATACCAAAATGATGCATCCTTGGTCGCGTTTACCCACAATATGCATATAAAATTTAAAAAATGCATACCCACATGCATATAATCCAATAATCTAGCGCGAAAGCTTCTTATTTAATCTTCAAAAGAAGATTTCCTCACTTTTTAACCCATGGTTATAAAACCCAACAATAATAAATTCATATGCGAAGCTTTTATATCAATTTTTTAAATAAGCCATAATAAAGCACCCACACATTACAAACCAACTCGCATATAATCTACAACAACAAAATATTTCCCCAAAATCACATTTCAACCATTTGTTGATATAGTCATTTATCGGACTATTTCTTTCTCTTTTTCACTCGAAAAATAAACTCACCTTATGGAAATTTGATATATATGAAGTTGGATTTAATTTAAAACCCAAAGGTCTCGAGCATATATTAATGTTTAGCCCAATCCATTCACCTTTCCACTTTTCAAAGCATATGCTTTTCCTCATCTTTGTTTAGAATCTCTAACACCAAACAATAACACCAAGTTTTCTACGCATTTGATTTTGGATACAAACCCAAAACACCAACATAATATTATATTCGAGTCCCACAAGCATTTACAACTTACCCATCCATTTCTACAATCTAATCTTCGTCGTCCATTTCATCGCTCCGGATCCAACGAACATTGCTCGATATCACACTCCAACTAGCACGATGGTTAAAACTTTTGAACTTATGCAAAATTAGTGGTTTTTAATTGCCACGCGTCGGATTCTAAACGCTATCGCATTTCCTCTAGCAATTACCGCTTACCATTCTCAACCTACGCGAAAACCGCATGTGGTTTTATAAAACCATCTTCTTCATACCTCTATGCCATCGTGTCCACTTTCATTTGACTCGGGTTTCTAAATAGGACTATGGTTCCAACTTGAAATAATTTCACAATGGCCATACCATACATCTTAATTTTTTTTTAGCGATGCAAATATTTATGGAGGGTTCCATAAATACATAATTCCGGAATTTAGGAAATTCTACCGATTATGAAAATCGATAAGTACATTTCCAAATTGCGTAAACTACTTACCAATATTCAAACCCACTCTAGCATTTAGACAATGCGGGGCTTAATCTCATAATATTCATCTTCTTGTTGGGTATGTGTTATACTCTTTCCACGATTAAGCACGTGCGGGGGGGCGATAGCCCCTCCTTTGCGCCGGGTGCAATCGGGGGGTCATAGGGGGGGCGGTAGCCCCCCCCTCGTCGGGGCCGGGGGCGGCGCCCCCGACGAAAATTTTTGGTCCTTAATTTCCGGTGGGTCGTCCGCATCCATGATTTTGTGCATGGTTTTGCACATGGTTTTGGGGTACAATGGTTTTCGGCCCCGGTATTTTTTGTAGATCCGGTCAAGGAAACTATGGTTATGTTCTAATCTAGGGTTAATGGATTAGGGTTAATGTATGCTTCGACATGTATATATATGTGTTGTAACATTAAAAGGAATATAATGAAAAATCAAGTCGGTCGTCCCGATTTGGGATCCAGGGGGAAAATCTCTTTGTTTATCTCGTTTTATGTTTTATGCTCTCGCTATTGTTTATTTTTTTGTTATAAGATTCGTGTGTAGATTATTTTCTCGTTCAGGGGTTAAAACCTACAAGTGGTATTAGAGCTATTTTGGCTTCAAGGGGACGCCTTTGTTGCTCGAGGGTTTTTTTGCTTGGGCCCGAGGTAGACCCCCGTTCGAGTGGGAGATCCGCAGGATCAATTCTTGTGGTGAAAGAAGATGGCGAGTGGCGAGAAAGATAGAGATCGAGAAATTTAATGGTAAGAGTTTTGAGTTGTGGAAGCTCAAGATGGAGGATCTGTTGGTGGATAAAGATCAATGGATTGTGGTAGATCCAGGTACTAAACCAACGACAATGTCGGATGAAGATTGGAAGAAACTACATCGGAAGGCTAAGAGCACAATACGGTTGTGTGTCTCGGATTTCAGTATTGTTGAATGTATCCGGGGAAGATACGGCGAAGAATTTGTGAGAAAAAAATTGGGACTTTGTACCAATCTAAGTCTCTTGTGAATAAGTTGTTCTCGCGGGAAAAATCCTTATAACCTAAGGATGAAGGATGGAGACTCGGTGACGAGCATCCGAATGCCTTCAATACCGTGGTAAGTCAACTATCATATGTTGATATTAAAATCTTAGATGAAGATAAGTGCATCGGCTTTGTTTTGTTCTCTCGCCGTACTCATGGGATAGTCTCGGTTATTACAATAGGTAGCAATACAACTACCTTGAATTTTGAGACATTGTCTCGACCTTGTTGTCGGAGGAAATGAGACGAAGAAATATGGAGGGTCGAATGGAGATGCCTTATCCGTACGAGGAAGGTCCTAGAACAGAAACAAGAATAAGGTTTCGAGTGGGAGATCCAAATCTAGAGGGAGATCTAAATATCCTCGAAATTTTGTAAAGGTATGTCTGGAAATGTGGAAAGGAAGGGCACTATAAAAAGGACTCGCAGATCTAAAGCTCCCCGAGAAAGGAAAGGGATCCGATGATTCTCCTTCTCGCAGAGGCAAAAAACCACCTCGAATGAAGGTGGGGATGTGTATTTGGCTTCTTCTCCAAGTACACATGTAGATCATGATTCATGGTTGATTGAATCGGGTGTATCCTTTCACTTCACTCCCCATAGGGAGTGGTTATGCGAGTATGAGAAATATGATGGCAGCGATGTATTCCTAGGGGATGATAGGAAGGCCGAATCATTGGACGTGGAAAGGTCAAGCTGAAGCCGCAAGGTGGAAGGATTGGAACACTTCCTGGTGTTCTGCATATTCCCGCATTGGCTAGAAATCTAATTTCTATAAGCAAGATGGATGATGCGAGTGTAAAAAATAGTTTTTCGAGAAAGGTGCCCTGCAAGATCGTTCGAGGAGCACCGGTATTAATGTGGGGAGTTCGGAATGGAACTCCGTACAAGCTACAAGGTAGCACTATTATTGATCGGTGTAATAGTTCTATTGTTCCTAAAAGTGGAGCAGAAAGCCTAGATGTCTCTAGAGAAAAGACCATGCTATGGCATCAAAGGCTTGGACATATTGGAGAGAAGGGCCTTTGGATACTCGCATAGAAATGGTATGGTAGAAGGTATTTCTAATTGCTCTCCGGATTTCAATTTCCGTGAAAATTTTGTATATGGGAAGAAGAATCGAGTGAGTTTTCCTTCCGGTGCTAAGAGGGCGAACAAGATATTAGAACTTGTGCACAGGGTGATGTGTTTTGACCTATGTCGGGTTCCATCACTCGGGAAAGTCTCGTGTACTATGTTTCATTCATAGATGACTTCTCAAGGAATACATGGATATATTTCTTGAGGAAGAAATCTGAAGTCTTTGACAAATTTAAAGAATTTAAGGCTCGGTGGAAAACCGGATAGAGAAGAAGATAAAGGCGTTGAGGACAAATAATGGTGGGGAGTTCGCAAGAAGGAATTTGAAGAGTTTTGTAAGAAGTGTGGTATAGCATGACATAAGACTACTCCATACACACCTCAGCAAAATGGAGTTGCGGAAAGAATGAACATAATGCCGATGGAAAAGGTAAGAAGCATGCTCGGTGGTACCTGGGTTAGGACAAGAATTTTGGGCAGAGGCAGTGGAGACTACATGTTACTTAGTTAACAGATCACCTTCATCAACGTTGGAGGATAAGACTCCACATGAGGTATGGACTGGTAAGAAACCCTCTCTTTCACATCTACGGGTATTTGGATGTGATGCATATGTACATGTTCCAAAGGAGAAAAGGACCAAGTTGGATAATAAATATGAAAGGTCCATCTTTATTGGGTATAAGGATGGTATAAAGGGTTACAAGCTTTGGAACCCAAAAACAAGGAAGGTTGTGTACAACCGAGATGTGGTGTTTAGAGAGGTGAAAGATGTTGCTACAAATGAAGTTCTACCAAAGGAACCTAAGAAGATAGAGTTTGAGCTAAAGGAGGATGAATCGACTCTACAACAGAAGAAGATTCGGAAGAGGAAGAGCCACAAACTCCAGCTATGAGAAGATCGAGTTCGGGAAAGAAGGCCACCGTAAAGGTATAGTCCATCTCCTTTCTATTCGAGATTTGCCTTAACTATAATCGATGATGATCCCGGAATTGTCGGGGAGGCAGTAGATTCGGAGGATGGAAAACTCTAGAAGGAGGCCATGGTTGATGAAATGGCATCCTTGCACAAAAAATGAGGCATGGGATCTGGTGGAGTTGCCGGCTGGAAGGAAGCCCATCGGGAGAAAATGGGTGTTTAAAAAGAAGATTAATGTAGAAGGCAAGGTGGAGAAATACAAAGCTTGGTTGGTAGCAAAAGGTTATTCCCAGGTGCCGGGAATTGATTTTGGTTAGATATTTTCTCCTATTGCCAAAGTTACTTCTATTAGATTACTTTTATTTGTTTCTGCTGCATTTGATTTCGAGATAGAACAGATGGATGTGAAGACATCATTTCTTCACGGGGATCTAGAAGAGGAGATCTACATGAAGCAACCTCGAAGGATTTATGGTGAAGGGTAAGAAAGAACTGGTATTCAGAGTTGAAGAAATATGTGTATGGGTTAAAAAAAGTCACCAAGGATGTGGTATCGAAATTTGATACCTATATACAAGGACTTGGCTTCACCCGAAGCAAGGAGGATCACCCTGTATTTATTTTAAATTAATTGATGACAATGTTATTTATTTGGTCTTGTATGTGGATGATATGTTGTTGATTGGAAATGACAAAGAAATTATCCAAGATTTGAAGACCCAACTATTCTCCAAATCCGACATGAAGAATCTTGGTGTCTGCAAACTATATTTTGGGCATGGAAATTAAGAGAGATTGAGCAAAGAGGAAGCTCGGTTAAACCGGAGGAAGTATGTCGAGACTATATTGCGGAGGTTCAATATGCAGGGATAGTAAACCGGTGAATGTTCCTATTCCTATAGGTGTAAAGTTGTTCTGCGAACAGTTGTCCCAAGACACAAGAAGAAGAGGAGAATATGTTCCGTGTTCCATATGCAAGTGTAGTGGGTAGCTCGATGTATGCAATGGTTTGTACTAGACCAAACATTGCACATGTAGTGGGAGTATAGAGCGAGTTTATTTCAAACCTAGGGAAGGAGCATTGGACGACAGATGAAGTGGGTTTTCGGATATTTACATGGCACTAGTGATTATGGCTTGTGCTACCGGGGAAGACCAAGATTGGAAAGAATGTTGGACATTCATGGTTTTGTTGATGCGGACTAGGTCGGAGATCTCGACCAAAGAAGATGTACAAGTGGGTATGTGTTTATCCTATTTGGAAGCGCAATCGGTTGGATGAGTAAAAGACGATCCCGTAGTGGCTCTTTCAACTACGAAGCATAATACATATCGACCCACTCATGCAAGCAAGGAAGCGAGTTTGGTTCCGGAGATTGTGTTCAAGTATGGGGTTGGTACAACAAGCTATAAGGATAGACTATGATAGCCAAAGTGCAATTTTCTTGGCTAAGAACCCCCGCTTATCATTCAAAGACAAAGCACATTGATGTTCAATATCACTTTGTTAGAGATATGGTTGAGGCTAAAAGGGTGTTGCTCGGTAAAGGTGGACACTTTGAAGAATGTTGCGGATGCATTGACGAAGTCCGTGAGCACTCAAAAGTTCTCTTGGTGTAGAGAAACAATGGGTGTTGAAGAATTGGGCCAATGACTAAGCTCTCCTATGGGCCCCCGTAGAAAGAAATCAACAAGTGGGAGAATTTTTGGGTATGTGTTATATTCTTTCCGGTGGGTAGTTCGTGTCCATGATTTTGTGCATGGTTTTGCACATGATTTTGGGGTACGATGGTTTTCGGCCCTTGGTATTTTTTGTAGATTCGGTCAAGGAAACTACGATTATGTTCTAATCCAGGGGTTAATGGATTAGGGTTCATGTATGCTTCGGCATGTATATATATGTGTTGTAACACTAAAAGGAATATAATGAAAAATCAAGTCGGGTCCTCCCGATTTGGGATCCAGGGGGAAAATCTCTCGTGTTTGTTTGTTTTATGTTTTATGCTCTTGCTATTGTTTATTTTTCTCGTTATAAGATTCGTGTGTAGATAATTTATGTTTGAGGTTAAAGCCTACACTTCTATGGTTCTTATCCATCGTTTATAAATACAATAAAACCTCCAATGTGACTTCAACCCCCGGATCTCACTTCACCGTGTTGTATATTCTTCCACATGACTCTCTCATGAGCTTATGGTCGGTTCATATGTAGAATTGTCAACACTACATACTCTCTCGCTTGTTGTCCTCTCGATTTGATTTTTTCCAATTAAAATCTATACATACATGTACTATGTCAAACTCCGATTCATAACATGAAATTATGAATTCATTTCTCTTCACATAATTAATAACTCGTAAAACAATCTCTTTATATATAACAAATATTTACATAGGTTTCTTCTTCTTTCGGGCCTAATTTTATGATAAATGGCCTTTCCTTTAATTTTCCCGTAGGCTTACGGGACCCTATCCGTCTAAAAAGTCGAATCACTCCTATAATCCTTGAGTCTATATATTTTTTATGCCTTTGAGGCTTACAATTTATACAAATATTTCTAAAACCAATTCCGGTTCCAAATCCTCTATTTTCTCAAAAAATTTCCTATGAATCCTCTTTAATCCTAAAATCTCTACTTAATCCCTAAGGATACTCTCTCATCCTAAAATCATGAACCAATTCTAATTCGGGATTTGTAATTAATTCCTAAATCTCTCAATCCCTATGAATTCTCAACTAGCCTAATTCTCTCATGTTCTCCAACATTCGAGAACATTTACAAAATTCCTCATAATATTTCATTAATTCTCATTAAAATGACTCAAATCATTCCATTTTCATAGAAATACAAGACCCCTAAGTCTATTAAAATACAAAGAGATTCTCGAGCCTAACGCTCCTACATCACTTGTCTTTGATTTCAATACAACAATCCTAGATTAGAAATCAATTATGCAAGTAGATTAAATTTTAATTCTCGAATGTAGAATAGATTTTCAAGTTAATGTAGGAATGGTGTGATTAGGTTAGTTTTTTAGTTTTCATAAAATGATCCCTAACATAATTTGTGCACATATGTCTCACAAGTCCTACGGATCCCAAATTGATAATTTATGTTAGTAATATAATACAAATGATTTTACTCAACATTTTGGCGTCGTTGTTGGGGAGGCATACATAGGGATAAATGTTAGTTTAGAATTTCATTTCATTTGTTAGTTTAGTTTCAATTCCATCGCAATTTCATTTTTGCAATTTCAATTTTTTCATTATTAGATTAATTTTTTCATTTTATCTAACAATTTCATTTTTTTATGAAATTTCATTTTCATATTTTTCAATTAATTTCATTTTGTTTGCTTATAAATCATTTTTTTTAGTTTTTAGATTTTGAAAAGATAAAATTAGTTTTTAGGATTTGACAAAATAAAATAATTTTTTTTTCAAAATAAAATAGGAATGAATAAAATCAACTTTGAATTTCTTTTTTTTGAGTTAAAAAAAAAAACCAAACAAAATCATTCTATAAAAAAAAAGAAAAAAAAATTATAAATTGTTTTGTTTAAATGAAATATATATGTAATATATTTTTAAATTTTTTGAATAGAAAAAAGAAGTGATCGAAATTGATCATTTCGGCTTGCAAAGAATTTGAAAATGCACTTAAAAAATGAATTGAAACATATCCATGGAAATTCCATTATAGGAACAAATATAAGGGTTTTCGCTTATGGCAAACGCCAATGTTAGTAATATAGAATGGTTACTCGGGCGAATTACAAGAACTTGAACTTGGAGTCATACACTTTCATTTTACAAATGAAATCCATGATAGGGCTTTGGTATTTAGCAAAAACTCGCAAGGAACACACTTAATCTAAATCCCTTTGATTTTTTGCGCTTAAATAAATTGGTTGAATTACAATTTGTATCAATGGTAATTTGGCGAACATTTGTGGATTTGGGTCACAGAATACTAATTTGAATTTGAATCAAATACCTCCATGGCGAGATATCATAGATCTATATCTCCATATCGCTTGATTTATGACACAAATTATTGCAGCATCCCAGACAAGTAATCGAAAATATTTATGCCATAAATCATAAGTTGTTAATGAGGATAACGTGGAATAGGAATAAACATCATGTGTCCCACTCGAAGCGATTTCGGTTCCATCTCTAGTGTTGAAAAAAACAGATTGCTTAGGTGTAAGTCGAGGAAATTTTCGAAGCAAAGTGCATACTAAATGATTTACCAGAAGTACACAAAGTTGGAGCATTGTAATATGAGTGAATTGAAACCCATAATTATTGGATGGGTATTTTCCTCTACTAAGATGTCATTGCAGGGCTTCATCGGTAGGAATATTTTTTTATTGAACAGAGGAAGACAAGGAAGGCCATTCGAAATTCCTAGATCTAACATTCGATCCAAAAGTAATTGATTTTATTTCCCACGGTAAATAAATTTCGTTTTCCATAAAACACACCTATTTTTTGAAACACATTTTCTGATCAACCGAGGGAGAATCAAGAAAAAACTAAGACGTGGATTTTTTTTGGAATGGGGTGAATTAAGTAAACTAGAAACAATTTTCTTAGATTTGTAACGAGTTTGATATGTATTCATGGCTCTTAGGAGCCTTAATTATCATATTGTGTGAGGAAAAAATGATTTTATTTTTACACAGTGAACTGTTTGAGTGTGGCATGCTGAAACTTATTAGATCTCATTGTCTCTTGTTGAAGCCACAGGTGTTCATTAGAGCATGACAACGTGAGGAAGAAAGAAAAAAAATCAAGAACTCTTCAATTCTCTTATTTATGAGTGAAGTAGGTAATTAATGACTTTGGTAGATAGTTTTTACGATTAGAAATAGTTGTCGGCTTGCAAGCAATAAAAAATATGAGAACAAAGCCATTTGTTGCTAACTAACTTCCTCTTTTATCAGCCCCTCTTCATTTCTTTCTTAATATAGTGGCCATTGCTTACAATGATACTACAGACATTACCATCTGGAATTATTGATGTATGTTACCTCTCCTTTTCTTGTGTTGGGTGGTGTTGATGGTTAGAATATTTTTCACAATCAAATATGAATGCTTTCATGCAATTTCTTTTCGTTATATAACTTGCATATGCTATGGATTTTTCTCAAAATAGTGGGCTTCCATGCATTTCTACTATTTGTCCATCATATCTATCACTCAATTAAGTGCATTACTCAACATACTAAACTTCTAGGCTTCACCGAGAGATTTTTTCGAGGGGTGCAGGTGCATGCAATTAATGTTTGAGTGTAAAAGAAAACGAGTTCTTGATTTAATAAATTTTATTTTAGCTACAGAAATTGTGCACATTCTACATTTAAACATCAATTTTGTAGCTAAGAAACGCCATTGTTTTATTCAAATTTAAAATTAGCCTAGCTTTCTCATACGATATCGGATTTTGATGATTCAAGAATCATTGGAAAGATATCGACGATATCCACACAATAATAAAGTTATAATCATAGTTTCAAATAGTAAAGAATGAATAAATTTCTGAAAAAAACACAACAGGTAAGTTGAGGCACTAGTTTCGACATAGGTATAAATTATTTTGGTTTTCCTTCGTGAACTTGTTTTATTAGTACCAATTCTCATTTTTTTTGTGTAAATGTCATAACCAGAGAGATTGATCACCTATTTATTTTGATAATCTTACATTCCATTGCGGAAGAATTACTAGTTTTTTCTACGAGGTTCTAGGAGGAAGGACGAGATGACCATAAGTGAACAGTGTCTCTCTTAGAGACCAATTTATTTCACAAGAGGATGATTAGAACAACAATAAAGATGAAATATCAATACATGAGCACATGCTAATGCAAATCAGATCCGGCACTTGCAAAGTATTTCATATGCAATTATCTCCATCACATCCATGCTTCGTAATAAAACATTCACCTCATTTCCCTTCTTCCATTCACATCCATTCTTCAAATCACGTTCAATATCCATTCGGATTCATTCACTTCCATCCACCCCTAACTCATGAATAAAAGAAATCAGGTCACTTACACGTTGATTAACTCCATTATCTTTTTTCATTTTCATGTTCACTTTCCTTTCCCAAATAAACCCCTGCTTCAAAGCAAATTGTATATCTATAGTCCTTTTTTGAGTTTTAAAAAATATTTTCAAAAGGTACCCCGAGGCTAGCATGCCTTAGTGGCAAGTTCTCTTGCTAAAAAAACAATGGGAATACATTAATGTCCCTTGTTTTATAGATCTTCTAGGTGGCTCGAAATCAACAAATTTATTCATACCTAGAAAGATGTGCTTAGGCATATTGACTCTCATTTTCATCAATGGTGAGAGGTCTCGTGTGTATTAGTGGCATACATTAATGACCACTAATTCATCAATTTCTTACTATCTTTGACATCAGCAAATTCATTCACATATATAATAATTGTGTCAATGTGTGATAACGACATGAATACTATCGGATCCATCATTATTAAGCATTTTTAGGAGATTTAGGAGATGTAGAAGATTCATTAAATTCAGTAGCATCAATAAAGACTCACTTTCACAATCTCATCCATCATTTTCACGACCAATGGAGAAGCATGAGATCGGATTTTTGCAGCAGCTACATATGCACAACTTATCCATTTCATAGGTAAGTAAAGGCATATTCTTTTCTAACTTTTATCATGCAATTCCTTAAAATTCTAAAGTTATAATTTTTGGAAAAAACACTCCACAATATTCCTTTTCTCACTTCATAAAATTGCAAAAAACCATCAGTTTGGGGGGAAGGGATATCACTCCATATATTTACATATTATGCCACATCACTTTCATATTACTAACATACAACTACTATTGCGTTAATATTAAAAAAATATTATATGTTTTTCAAATCATCAAATTGATGAGCTTATTAGATGGCTAAATTCTCAATGTTTTCAAGATATTTGGATGCAACAAAGAATAAACAAGGTATTGTTACACAAGAACCAATACCCATCAATTTTGGTTGTCACACAAGAGCCAACCATAAAAAAAAATTCAAAAATTTGGTTGTCACTCAAGAACCAACCATAAAAGTTGAATGTTGCAATCCAATGTATTTCAAAGAAAAATTTGGAAAAAAAAAAAACCAATGAAGTTATCAAATGCTATGATAATGCAAAGTTAAAGAAGAATTAATACAAGCAAAGCTCATTCAAAAGAAAGACAATGAAAATATCAAAAGAATCAATGTAATAGGTTGCATGAGGACATGCAATAACTTTAGTTACGGGGTATGTTGGGCCTCATAATTTTCCTTAAAAAGACATTAAGTTTCACCATCATGTCCATTATATCACCTCCATTTCACCTCCATATCACTACCATATCACTACATTCATCATTATTTGGGTTACCCTTGTGTTTTCCTAACATTATTAATTTCTAGTATTTTTTAAGTGAACTTGTGATCAAAAGTTAGGAAATAATATGCATATACTTATACCTTAAAAGTGGAAAGAGTTTTTGTGACATGTGTTGGTTCATTGGAAGCTTCCAAGGCCGTCTTATGTGGCTCCCAAAGATCAAATTCGAAATTAACTTCATGATATGTGGCATGTGGTTAGCAAATTGGTTGAGAATATTAGGTGTCAAAGGAGAGGAAGAAGGATCCTCATTAATGAGGAGGTTGCTTAGGAATTTGTATAAATATGATATCTCTCTCCTTTATTTGTAACCTTGTTAACTTAACGTGTCATTATTTCGTACTTTGTAATTTTGAAGAACTTGAATAAAGCTTTGAGGTTCCAAGAATGGAAGGAGATGTGAAGTAGAAGATATCATGGAGCATATTAGAATGTAATATAGAGTAGTTTTTATTTTGCAATTTTGTTTTGATATTAGTTTTTATTTCATTCAAGGATGTAATTTCATTTTAATTGTTATGTTGTTTTCATTTCAATAAAGGTTTGATAGTTTAGATTTTCCATTGATGCAAGTTTGTTCAACCAGTCGATTTTATAGTGATTAGTTTTTTAATTTGAGTTGATCGTGTAAATTTGTGCTCGATAAGTCATCTCAAGAAAGTAGTTCTATCATTTTCCAATTGGGTTAGATTTGGGTATTCGGATATGCAAAAAACATTCTTTTTTACTTGTCTTTGTCATTTAAATTCTTAGCAATAGAATTTCCAGGGTGAGTGTGTAAATTTGTGCTCATTAACTCGTCTCAAGAAAGTGGTTCTATCATTTTCTAATTGGGTCATATTTCGGCATTCGGATATACAACAATATGCTTTTTACTCGTCTTTGTCATTTAAATTCTTTGCAATAGAATTTCCAGTTGATTGTGTAAATTTGTGATCGCAAAGTCATCTCAAGAACGTGATTCTATCATTTTCCCATTGGGTTAGATTTGGGCATTAAAATATACAACATCATGATTTTTTACTTGTCTTTGGTTTCAATATAGCAATCCTAGATTAGAATTCAATTATGCAAGTAGATTAAATTTTAATTCTTGAATGTAGAATAGATTTTCAAGTTAGTGTAGGAATGGTGTGATTAGGTTAGTTTTTTAGTTTTCATAAACTGATCCATAGCATATATTTTGCACATATGTCTCACAAATCCTATGGATCCCGGATTGATAATTTATGTTAGTAAGCTAATACAAATTATTTTACTCAACAATAGGCTAATTATTGAAAAAAATAATGTTACATGTCATGCTCTCGAGCATTAGTTACATGTATTTCTTAATAACGTCAACTTGGTGTGACCCATCTTGCTCCCTGGAGCATCAATACAAGTTATTTTATATGGGGTCGAGGTTGTAGAATTTTTTTTGCTCAAGACATTAGTAATGAATACTACGGATGATCATGGATTCATGAGATTGTGGCAGTTCCATAGGATGGTACAATATAGAGTTTTGTCCTCCGGTAGATCCCGAAGTATCAATTCTACAAAGTACAACAATGATGGTAAGAAGTGATCATGTCTTCAATGGATCAAATGGGAAGCTTGAAAGTGTGGTGAAGAAAAGAGCGGAAATTGCTAGATTTAAGAGTGAATGTGAGTGCCAATGATGACCATATCGAACAAATATGACAAAGATTCATTTATTGTTGTAATGTGTGTTTTCAATATTTGTTACATATAAGAATTACATGAGGGTTTTGGAAGTTATGCTTCCTTGTATGTCATGTGTTTCAAATGGTAAATACATGTGATACATACAAGTTATGATTGTGAATGCCAAGGTGTCAATCTAGAAGTTGTTGTTTCCTATTTGTATGAGTTGTAGTTGTGTCATGTCCCAGTCATAAATCCACCTTCTTAGGATATATATTTGTGGAAGTCGGTGATTGTTATTGTTGTAATGTATTATAGTAAAGACTATCACTTACTATTTGTGGCCATAATGTGAGCAAGGATATATGCTTAAAATGTAAAAGCCATTTTAAATGGTTAATCATTTATTTATTAATAATAATAATAATAATAATAATCCAATTTTATGGTCATAGCCAAGCCAGACACCAAATTGGTGTATGATACCCCCTTGTTTGTGGGACAAGGAACCCACCTTTGTGCAGCAATTTGACCTCCTAAGTCTATGAAGGCATACATATTCTACCCCCCTCCGGTTTTGAACCTCGTGACCTTTTAGGAGGAAACACATGCTCTTAACCATTAGGACCACTCAAGATCTTAATGAAATGAATGAGATACTAATTATTTTGGAAAAGGATGTATTAAATTTAGAATAATTTATCTTATGAAAAAAATATTGCATTATGTTATTTTTTCGAAAGGAAATTTTTAATATTTTTTTTGATATATATTTATTATAGTAAAAATCTCCAAAAAAAACAGAAATTGTTTCGTAATTATTGAAATTTTAAATTATTTATAACTGAATTTAATCTCAATCGTCATTAAATTTGAGTGAAAAAAAAATGAGAGAAAGGTGTTTTTTTCAATATTTAATACTAAACCATATATTTAATAATTTAATTTGCACGGGAAAAAAGAATAAATAAATTTTTTTTATTTTTTTTTCATAAATGTGGTGTAACTTAAATGATAGCACTTTAAACCTATTTTATAAGAAATAATATTTAATGGATATATTTAAATCTATATTAGGGTTTGTTGACGACCTAATAAATTTAATAAGAGTGGGAATTAAGAGATATAATTTTCATATTATTAAATTAGAATAATTTTACGAGATATGGTTATTGGAATATTCAAGAGAAATTACAATTATAAATAAAATTGACACTTCCAAAGTTGTTGAGCATCACCAATCTTATGTTGTTATGAAGAATTAATTAAAAGTTACATTTATGGAGATTATAAGAGTGCCTAGATATGTAAATCTTGATGTTGTAAATGAGAATTAAGCAACGATTGAACTAAATACATCTTCCCAACCCATAATATGTGTGATTGAATAATTATTTTCCTAAGATCATTTATAGGTGAGAAAATAATTACTTAGGTGGTTGACATTTCTAATTTCTTTACTCAAAAAAATATGTTAACCTAATTTTAGTGTTGTAAACCAACTAATTAACTAGTAACATAGTATTTGCAAAAACCAATTTAGTGTTGAGTTGTATGAACACCTATTAAAATCATGAAAATTGTGTATTTATGTAGTGGTAATAAGGCTACACAAATAAACATTGAATTTCCATTAGTTATCTCATATATTCTCTATCATAGCAATTATTATCTCATCGTTGTTTAAGTGTCATAAAGGTGATGTTCGGCCATGTTGATAGAAATTTGCATAATGACCTTGTAGTGTTATGTGAGACAGAGGCTTGAGATTTGAACATCACCGTATAATAGGAGACAAACTCCTCGGTTATCTTCCCTTTACCAATGAGACTCCCATTACTATTTTTTTTGAGATAGTGTTTTTTAGAGGTTTCCTTGAAGATACAATATTAATAAAACTTCTTCATTGTGATACTCCTTAAGTTTCAAGCCAATGGATTCATGTTGTTAATTTAAGATCTCAAGCATGAAAAGTTCTATTAAGTGGCGTAAGCTGTTGTTTATTGGAAGGGTTAACTTGAAATATCTATTGAAAGGGATATATGAAGCACTTGATAAACATGTTCAAGATCACCATTAATATCTTTGTGGAATTTCACTTAATGTACTACTCATAAACCCTTACGAAAGTAGTAGAGCGGGTATTGGCATATTCACACAAAATAATTATGCAACCTTTTCCTCTCAGTTTTAGAAAAAAGATTTTGTAGTATGATGTAATTTAGGAACTTTTTTTTTTAGGATGAGAAACATGTGGGAGAAATTTGACCTTAGGCATTTAAATTTTGTTAACTCCCTCAGAGATAAAATAAACTAAGAGTTGATGATCTAAGAGTAAGCCCTCCCAAAGTTTTGAACATGCCTAGCTCCATTGCAAAGAGAAAGAAATTATAAATTTGTTAGTAAAGAATGACTTAGTTAATATCATAATTGTGCTTTTTCTTCCTTTTCAAAAAACTTGGACCATTTAAACTATAACCCAATCAATTATATTCTTGTAAATTTGTTAGGATCATATTTAACCTAAGTCAACTAGCCTTAAGCCAACTAGCCTTGATTGAATTCTAGGTTTTTTTTATTTACATGAAGCATTTTGACTAGTCATAATCCCTGGATATCTTCTTGAGCATCCACTATGTTAATGTTTTCATAGACATGCCAATGGGATTGAGGAAATCTATTTTCCATCCGTCTCCAAAAAAATAAATTCTCTATCTTCAAAATCATTAGATGAAACATTTATATGTATAAATCTAGTATGACCTACACCAATATATGAGAAAGGTTTATTCTCTAAACCAAGATGGAAGCAAAAATATAAGTAACATAAAGATCACAACTCCACATTTTCCCTATTCATACATGGATTTGAACCAATATAATTCTACATATTCTTTAAAACAAAGCCAACCAAGATGGAAGCGAAAATATAAGTGACATAAAGGTCACAACTCCACATTTTCTCTTGCCATACATGGATTCGAAATTATACATGGCCTTGAACCAATATAATTGTACATATTATTTAAACCAAAGCCAAAATTATAATTTATTGTGCATATAAAATAGTATGGCTTAGAATTTTGAATTAAATCTTACATATACATATTTATATTTAGGCGCCGAGTGAATGTTTTAGCAACAATTTTTTTAGTAGAAAAAAGTGACAAATATATTTATGTTATCATCATCAACCATCTTGGTTAATTTAATTAAAAAAATAAAATGCATTTAAAATTGTCAAGTTATAAAAAAAATAAAAAATGTAAAATTTTTTATAAAAAGGTAAACTTTAGTTTTCTTTTACGAGATTCTCTAAAAAATCCAAAACTATTTAATAATTAAAAAAATAAAATCTAGTAAATAGATAGTCATTGACGACTATATTAATACACTTCTTGATATTAAGTGATCAATTCAAAAAACCTAGCAAGAAATAATATATTAAACATCATAATGATATAATCCACAAAAAAAAACTTTACAAACAAACAAAACATACCAACCATAAAATGAACCCTCCTATCAACCTTTAAAATGAAGCATTTCCTCAAAATTATTTAATAATTTAAAAAAGAAAAAAAACAACTCTTAAGATGAGCATTTCCCAAAATTGTTTAATAATAATAAAAAGAACAAACAACAAACCTGAAGTGAACTGTCATATCAACCTCTTAAGATGAGTCTTTTTTTTAGAAGGGTTTACCAAATGGGTATACCAGGTCCTCCATAGGTTGCGGATGTGGTTTTATTTGGCACGATGGCACCCAAGGTTTCCAGCTTGTTGGGTTAAAACTTTTGGACTATAACAAACACTCTAATATTTTTTTTTGAAGTATCCAAATTATAGAAACTTTTAATTATTAAAAACAATTAAAATATCAAGTTAGCACACCGAATTAGTATCATGTCATCTGATAAATTACAATTTAAGACAGAAGATCGTCAAAATCGGCTCATTAACTTTATTTTATTTTAAGTAAATCACAATGTCGGCATTTCCCAAAATTGTTTAATAATAATAAAAAAGAACAAACAACAAACCTGAAGTGAACTGTCATATCAACCTCTTAAGATGAGTCTTTTTTTAGAAGGGTTTACCAAATGGGTATACCAGCTCCTCCATAGGTTGCGGATGTGGTTTTATTTGGCACGACGGCAGCAAAGGTTCCCAGCTGGTTGGGTTAAAACTTTTGTCAAAGTCGGCTCATTAATTTTATTTTATTTTCAAGTAAATCACAAAGTCGGCTCTTGTTTTTTTTCGTATATACACCAAGATACTTGACTATAAATGTCCCTTAAGCCAGCATTGATATAGTAGAAAAGCGTGAAGCTCGCAGAGATTCTTCACATATTTGAGTTCCTCTCGGTTCAATTTACCCAATCTCCATTAAAATGGCGTTTTATGATGATGACGACATGTATGACAGTGACAGCTATGAAAACGAAAGCAATGAAAACGAACTCGAAGTGGTTGTTGAAGAATCAAAAAGTTATAGCACGGTGGGCATAGTAGCAGGTGATTCCAATTACACCGTTTTAAGTTTGGATGATGTTTCTGAGCGTCAGCGCAACGCTATAGCAACCGTTTCCGGTGTGCTTTCTGTGACTGAAAGCGAGGCAGCCATTCTTTTGCGTCACTTCGATTGGCATCCTAACAATGCCAACGACCAATGGTTTGCGGATGAGCAGAAAGTGAGGAATACTTTGGGTTTATTGTTGCAGCCAGACGAAAGCCGTGGGCCCAAAGAAGCAGAAAGGAAGGAGAAAAGTACTTGTCTGATATGTTTAGATGATCACAACATCAGAGAAATGAAGGCACTCAAGTACTGCAATCATTTATTTTGCCAAGATTGTTGGCGAAATTTTATTCATACATCTATAAATGATGATGGTGCAGGATGTCTCAACTTACGATGTCCATTTCGAGATCCACAATGCCGTGCTATTGTGAGTGAAGCTATGGTTTTTTTCTCTAGGGTTATCTGAGGAAGATGAGAGCAAATATAGAACATATCTTGTGAGGTCATATGTTGAAGAAAACATTAGGGTTAAATGGTGTCCAGCACGAGACTGTCAGTACTGTGTGGAGGTTGATTTTATTTCTAATGCAAGTCAGGAGGTTGTGTGCAACTGCTCCTATAAATTTTGCTGGAACTGTTTAGAAGAGTCTCATCGTCCAATAGACTGCGGAACAGTCAAAAAAGTGGGTTGATGAAATTAATGATAGAGATTTATTCACCAAGTACTGGATACGTAGTCATTCGAAGCCGTGTCCAAAGTGTAAACGACCAATTGAGAAAGACCAAGGGTGTATGCATATGACATGTAGGCCTCCGTGTGACTTTAATTTCTGTTGGTTATGCCTTGATGATTGGTATAATAATCGTTCTGGCCATCATTGCAACAAATATAGTCCTGAAGCTGCAACATCAGGAAAAGACGATGGAAATCAATTCAATTCGGCCACCCACAAGGGCCATGTTACGAAAAAAGTCTGCGAAAACATCTTCAGATAGATTATATTTTTTATCTCGTAAGATGGAAGGAAAATGAAGAGTCTGAGCAAAAGGCCTTGTCTGATTTGAAGCGTGCTCGAGAGGTACAAGTTAAAAGTCTGTATGACCTTAGGCTGACAACAATAAGTAGTTGTCACTTGACAGGGTTCAAAT
The DNA here is from genome assembly GCA_034641835.2 of Pinus albicaulis. Classification (NCBI taxonomy): domain Eukaryota; kingdom Viridiplantae; phylum Streptophyta; class Pinopsida; order Pinales; family Pinaceae; genus Pinus; species Pinus albicaulis. The sequence goes on along the minus strand of CM076584.1, from coordinate 1,291,875,428 downwards.
GTGTGGAAGATGCATGGTTACAGATTGCAGAATGCAGGCGCATTCTGAAATGGACATATGCGTATGGCTATTATTTAACTCCGTCTGGCGATCTTGCTAAACGAAAACACGAATTTTTTCGAATTCCTGCAAGGTGAAGCTGAAAATAGTTTAGAACGACTTCATCAATGCGCTGAACGTGAACTGCGACATATTGTATACACTGTCCTTAACGCTAACGCAGATACTGAGATTGAGAAAAAAGGCTTTAAAGGATTTGGAGGACGTCTGTATAAAACTTAAAGAGTTAACAAAATCAACTGCATACTATTTTGAAAAGTTGATTGAGGCGTTTGAAAACGATCTGTCAGAAATTAAGAATACATGAGTAGGGAGCGCGAAAGGCAATTAGGACCAATTAGTAATCACTTGATGTAGTCTATTTTTTACTTTTTTGTGTTTTATTATGAACAAAAAAAAGTTGACTTTTGGTTTATGGGCAACTAAGTGCCTACTTTGATTTCGTTTACGTTTAGTATCATTGTTGTTTCAGTAATATTATCACATTGAAATACAAATGTATTAGAGTAGGGTTTAGTTGGGTATATGTTACATTGATTAGCTTGATTATGGATTATTGTTTTATTTGAAATATAAAGAGGTTAAATGTATTTGATTATTTTTTTTATTAATTGGTTAGAGTAGGGTTTAGTTGTGTATATGCTACATTAATTAGTTTGAGTCGAGGTTTACTTTTTTATTGAAATACAAGGATGTTTATTAATTAGTTAGAGTAGGGTTTAGTTGTGTATATGTTACAATAATTATTTTGAGTAGGGTTTAGTTGTGTATACGTTACATTAATTAGTTTAAGTGAAGTTTATTGTTTTATTTGAAATACAAGGACCATAAATATATCCGAAGAATTTTTTTTATTAATTAGTTTGAATACGGTTTATTGTTTTAATTAATTAATTTGAAATTTTCTACATTTAAACCCAACTTGTTATTACGCATATTACGAGTGCCTATGGTCTTTATGCTCCTTCCATTCATTCTTTTTTATTCAAAATGAAAGCATCTACAAAAAAAAATATCATAGATGTTTATTGCATATAGTTAAAACTTTGTGAAATGACCAATGAATTTTCTTCGTATTCCCCTCGAAATTGCAATTTTTTAAAGAAAAAAACTTGTTTTAATGTTACTTGTGTTCATCCATCGACTTGCAATATGAAAGTTGTTGTTGACCCTGATTGAACTTATTTTGCCTTCATCTAGCCTTATCTTTTGTCTCTGGGAAATTATGACAATTCATAAATTAGGGATAAAGTGTACGGTAACATTTTTTTTATTTCAATGACCCTCATTTCACGAGAGATTACTAGATATACTCTATCTAGGACTCTCATCTTAAATTTGTGAGATATCAATCGAGTGATACGAGGCCAAAACTAGGTTGTCTTACCACCATATTATCTCCTTGTCTACACCGTCACAAAAGGGACATCCCTAAGCATACATTTTTTTATCCGCTTTATTTTCCCTCACGAGTTACATTAGTGATCCGGATTTATGCGAGAACGCAACAGAATAAACATATAAACATAAATACGAGAGATGCGACGGAAATAACACTTCATTTCATTAATATCAAAGAAGCTGAAATTTGCTTACGGACGGAATGGAAATAAAACTAGCTAGGGCGGCTGGTAGCTATCTGCGAGAAGAGATGTGGCGGCTACGAGCCTACGAACCGAGTTACAATGAGGCTCGAGGGCCTATTTATCATTTAGAAACAATGGGAAATCCTAAACAACCAAAACCCTAACCCTAGGAGATGAAGCGCCAAAACTATGGGCCCCGTTTGGGTAAATTGGTGTTTCAACTTCCCAGGGACGTAACATTGGCATACGATCTCCGTTTGATGCGTACCATACCTCGTTAGAAAGATCTATCCGAGGACTACAAATTTGGAACGAGCCACATCGGTCCATTGACCAATGTTGCTCTCCGTTTTCCAAAAAAAACGTCGTTTAGGGCCTCAAAACGGCTCCGGAAGTTTAGGACCCGAAAAACTGCTAAAAATAGTAAACTGTGCCGAAAGCGAAAAAGCTGAAATAGACAATGGTGGAGCCCCAAGTGGAATAGGCGGGTGACCACCAATAACCACCTAGATCATTCCTCCCCCCTTAGGAAGCAATGGTCCCCATTGCGTTAAGTTCCTCCATGAGATGAGGAAATTTCTGCTGAACTTGGTCCCACGGTGAACCACTTTCCTTGGTGCGAGGAGTTGGCCGGCTTTGACAACCCGATATAGTTGGATCTTCTGTCGGCGAGTGTTCTTGATTTGCATGTCCATGATGCAATCTGTGGTGCCCTGTTCCATGCGATCTGGATTTAACTCGGTTGGTGTGAGTTGTTCCGCAATGTCCGAGGTGTCCGAGTAAAGGTGGGAAGTAAGGACGAAGGCGATCCACATTGAAGGCGGGTGCAGACCAAGGAATGGTGGAATACCGAGCTCGAATGCATTGTTCCCTACGGCCTTGGTGATGGTGTACGGCCCGTATCGGAGCGGGGCGAAGCTTGCGGTGGGGTCCGAGTGAGACGCTCCTTCTGCAAATGTAGCCATACTTTGTCACCCACCCGGAAGTTGTGTGGCACCCGGTGTTGATCATGGCGTTGCTTGTACTTGGCATTGGCTCTGTCCAATATATCATGAACTCGTTGGCGGATGTGTTGAATGCGCTCGATGAAGCTACTGGCTTTGTCAACTTCAAAGCCGGACATGAGCTGAATTGGCTCGAGTAGCTGCAAATGGCATGGCTACGTCAATGGGACATAGTGGGCTGGAATCCCAAGCCCACCTGAAAGGGGCTATGGCCGATTGAACTGTGGAGAGCCCGATTATAACTATGTTGTACATAAGGGAGGCTCTCGTCCCATGTGCGTGGATGCTTTGAATTGTACATGCACGGGATGTGTACAATCATTCCGTTGACGACCTCTGTCCGGCCATCTGTTTGGGGATGGAAAGTCGTGGACTTGGTGAGCTTGGTATCCAACATCGACCGGAGGCTGGACCAAAATGTGCTCGAGGAACCCTGCTATCCCGATCCGATATGATAGATCGTGGGATCCCAAAGTGCACCCACACTCGTTCAAAGAAGAGTTTAGCGAGTGGCTTCTGCCGTGATATTCTTCTTGCGAGCCGCCATAATGGCCATCTTCGAGAATCGTCGACGACCACAAAAACACGAGTCATTTCCCTCGCTTAGTAGAAGGCGGGGCCCGACATGTAATCCATGGAGATGGATTCCCAAGGTCGACTAGGGGTAGGTAGAGGAGTATATAGGCCTTGCTTCTTGATGGTCGGTTTGGCAATGGCACAAGCAGTGCGAGGATCCGATGTGCTTCTCGACATCCTTTCGAAGGTTCGGCCAATAGAAATACTTCTACGGGATTGCTACTGTTTTCTCGACCCCAAAATGCCCGACGACTTGACCGTAGTGTGCTTCCCATATCATCTTGGCACGCTCGCTTGAAGGAACACAAAGGTGTCCCATGTGACATAAAAGTGCATCTTGGAGGTGAAAATTTGGAACTTGCGTACCCCCCCCAAGAGTGCCTTGTAAGTTTGGCCAAATTTCGGGTCACTCTCATAGAGAAGCGGCCAATCGAAGTCTCGTGCCCACAAGAGTTGAGCACGGTGGTGAGCGCCACGATCGGTGGTCGGGCCGAGGCGATCTGCAACATGATTGGTGCTACCCTTCTTATACTTGATGTTCAAATGAAACCATTGCGAGATATGTAGACCACTTCGATGGCGATCATTCCCGCAACTTCCCTTGTGTCCGTATGAACTGCGAGGGCCTCGTGGTCCGTGTGGATGATTGTTTCCTTCCCCAAAATGTAATGCTTCCATTGTCGATAAGCTTGTACAATGGAGTACATTTCTTTGTCATATGTGGGGTACTTGCGAACCGTGTCGAAACAATGTCTCACCGTGAAATGCCACTCGGATGTCCCCTGTTGAGTAAGAACCGCCCCAATAGCATAGTCGAGGCATCCGTCTCGATCTCAAATGGTCGTTGTAAGTCCGGTAAAGTGAGCACCGGGGCGTAACGGAGGCGGTTTTTCGGTTCCGTGAACGCCTTACGTTGAGGTTCCGACCAAAAAAAATTTTTCTCTCGCTCCTCCCTTGGTGACTTGACTCAAGGGCCAAGTGATATGAGAGAACCCCAACACGAACCTCCGATAGAAATTAGCAAGACCCGGGAAAGGCTGCGAAGCTCGTTATAGTGGTTGGGGGCTGGCCAATCCCGAATGACTTGGATCTTGGTCGGATCCACATGCACCCCCCCCTTTCATCAATAATGTATCCCGGATATTGAACCTAGGTCATGCCAAAAGTGCACTTCTCCAAATTGGCACACAACTTGTGTTGCCGCAGTGTTTGGAGGACTTGTCGGATGTGGTGAAGGTGCTCTTCCCAAGTCCGGTCGAAGATCGAATATCATCCAAGTACACCACTACAAATGAGTTGGTGAATGGCCGCAAGATGTCATCCATCATCCTCATGAAGGTGGCGGGAGCATTCGTCAACCCGAAAGGCATGACCGGCCATTCGAAAAGGCCTTCCTTGGCTTTGAAGGCGGTCTTCCACACATCGGAGGGTTCAATTAGTACCCTGGTGATACCCGGACTTCGGGTCGATCTTGCTGAAATATTTTGCACCTTTGAGTTGGTCCGAGAAGGTCATCAATCCATGGGATTGGGTACCTATTCCGGACGAGTGATCTTGTTCGGCGCCCGATAGTCAATACGAGTCTCCACGTCCCATCCTTCTTCCGTACCAACGCGATCGGGCTCCCACGGGGCAATGAACTTGGTCCGATGTGACCTTTCTGCAACAGCTCCCGAATCCGCCTCTTGATTTCATCATTTCCGAGCTTTAGAGCGCCGATAGATCGGTCCATTAGGTAGCGGCGCACCGAGGGTCGGATCAATCGGGTGCTTGACCCGACAGAGTGCAGAGGAACCCCCTGTGGGTGAGGTGAATATGTCCCCGTACTCCTCCACAACCTTATCCATTTGTTGTTGTTGTGCACAGGGAGCCCCCGTTTGGAGGTCGTGGCCACGGTCTTCTTCTTGCCCCGGGGGCGGATCATCGGGAAAACGAATTTCCTGGTTTGGGAAATGAGCTTACCGCATTGTTTTTGCGGTAACCAAAGAGATAGCGGCAGGGAGGTGGTACCTCCGGTATCTGTACAACTTATTTCCCAAAGTAACAATAACGACACGAGGCCGAGACTCATACACGACATGACGCTTCCACAAGTATGGTTGTCCTAATAATACATCGAAACATCAATAGGAGCAACATCACATAATACCTCATCCGTGAAGGGCTTGATGCTATAGGGAAGGCGACACTGCCGGCCGACGCGGAGATCTCGTCCTTGGTGAAGCCACCCGATGGTGTATGGATGTGGGTGAGCTCGTGGTCGGCAAGCCCAACCGCTTCACGGCGTCTGCTGAAATGAGGTTCTTTTGGCTCCCATTGTCGACAATGAACTATATCGGGGAGCCCTTTACCCACATCCGGGAGTGGAAGAGACGTTCCTCCTCTTCCGGATCTTCCGGTTCCTCCTTTTGGATCTTTGCGGTGGCAACGAGTGGCGTTGGGCTCCGCATCAATAATCTGTTTCCCTTTTTCATTCGCCTTTTCGGGTTTTGATTCGGAGTCGGAGCATGCATCCGACTCGAAGCCCTCATCTCGGCCACTAGCGATCGCTTGGCCCGACACTCACTTGTTTTGTGAGTGGAGCTCTTATGGAACTCACACCACTTTCCCGTGTCCTTCTTTGGCTTTGCGGTGATGTTCTTTTCTTGTGGCTTCAATGAGTTGTCTTTAGCCGCCATGCCTTGGCTCGGTCCTTCGTTCTGCGGTTTGGAAGCACCTTTCCCTTGCTTTTGATTCGCGAGTCCAAAGTCTCGCTTCTTACGCTTGAATTTCTGCTCAATCTTGGCGAGCATACCGGTATGCCGTACCAAGCGAGGAGATGTCAAGGAACTCCATTTCCTCCCGAATGTATTTGTGCGGGACAGTTGCGATACTTTAGCACCGGATGTTTCTCTCGAATCTTTGATACCCAACTTTGTGCGCAGGGGTATGAAACAGATTCGTCGACTCATGCACATCTTGATCCCTTTGTTGTCGCAGCGTGGTCCATTGTATGTACTTGTCCTCATAGCTCCCCATGGGATAGTACTATTCCTTGACGGCGTCTCGGAAAGAATTCCAAGTTGGTACGCCCGAGAACAGAGAGGGTTCTGTTTGGTCCTTGTTCTCACAATAGGTTTCCCACCAGTCCTTAACATGGGGGGTAGCTTTGAGGAGTGCAAAAATAATCTTCTCTTGGTCTGAAAAGTCATGAACCGAGAAATATCCTTCTAACAGATTCAACCATCTATCTACGGCATCTGCGTCTATTTGACCCTCAAATATGGGAATGTAAAAAATTTACTTGTACCTTAAAAGGAGTCGCACCTCCCGGAGTGGGCTGCTGGATGCGGATGCGCCGCCGGTGGGTAGCCGTTGAAGGATCCGAGCAAAGTTATCCATCATCACGTTCCTTTGTCTTTCGAGGGCCTCCTCGAGCAATATTTTGATAGGATCTCCCTGCTCCCTCATCTTTCTTTTCGTCCCCCCCATGGGCGTTCCGTCGAGGTTTGCGAGGCTGATCTTGCAAAGGTTCCACCAGATCGAGCCCTAGCTCCTTATACCCCGACCTCGTTGGGGACATGCAAAGAAGGATCGAGAAAAAGCAGACCGCTCTGATACCACTGATCCGGATTTATGCAGGAACGCAACAGAATAAACATGTAAACATAAAGACAGAGATGCAGCGGAAATAACACTTCAATTCATTAATATCAAAGAACTGAAATTTGCTTACAGACAGAATGGAAATAAAACTAGCTAGGGCGCTGGTAGCTATCTCTGAGAAGAGATGTGGCGGCTACAGGCCTCTGAACTGTGTTACAATGAGGCTCGAGGGCCTATTTATCATTTAGAAACAATGGGAAATCCTAAACGGCCAAAACCCTAACCCTAGGAGATGAAGCGCCAAAACTATGGGCCCCGTTTGGGTAAATTGGTGTTTCAACTTCCCAGGGGCGTAACTTTGGCATACGATCTCCGTTTGACGCGTACCATACCTCGTTAGAAAGATCTATCCGAGGACTAAAAATTTGGAACGAGCAACATCGGTCCATGGACCCATGTTGCTCTTTGTTTTCCCAAAAAACGTCGTTTAGGGCCTCAAAACAGCTCCAGAAGTTTAGGACCCGAAAAACTGCTAAAAATAGTAAACTGTGCCGAAACTGAAAAACTGAAATAGACAATGGTGGAGCCCCAAGTGGAATAGGTGGGTGACCACCAATATCCACCTGGATCAATTAGCATAAAAAAATATGAAGGGATCATATAAGGACAAGACCATCAAGGGGGAATTAAGGACTGGTAGGAGAGGGGATTTAGAAGTTCCCCGAAGGACAGAAGGAAAGAATAGGGGACTTCAACAGTGGGCTCAAAGACAATAAAATAAATAGGAGTGGAGGATGGGATCAGACGGAGAAATGGATTAGTGTCTGGCATCCCTAAAACCGCTATGACACTCCTTGAGGTCGAAAGGATAATAGGAGAGGGGACCAACGGGCTTAGGATGAATGCAATGGGTGGGAGAGAAGAGAAGGGGAAGGAGATAAAATGTCAGGAAGCATAAGGGGTAGAAAAGGCAAGAGGAAGGTTGAATAAGTTTGAGACAAGAACAAAGAAACCATTAACTATTGGATTTAAACCCAAGACTAATAAATATTTTTTTTAAATACTGAGGTATCTAAGTTCATCAAAGGTTCACCCACCCCAGCTGTCTTGAAAGATCATTTTCTAGTTCAAGATAGCAAAATGATTGGATATTCTTCTAATACATCAGCAGATATTTTTATGATGTCTCAAGTAATGGTTGCGACTCGATCACAAGATTATAGTAGTAAAAATCATGTTCCTAGTAAGGAAGTAGAAAATTATAATTCTTCACCAGTTACATATCCTTCGATTTCTGATCCACTTCATATCGAGAAACCTAATCCTGATTTAGTAATCAAACCGCCTGCTAAAGGTGTACTTTGTAAAACAACTTTCAATCCACATGCGAGAGCTGCTCAGAATTACAACATTGTTGAAGATTTAGCAATATCTCCTTCAGCAATGTCGGCCTTAGAAGTGTTGCAATCATGCCCAACACAAAGGAAATTACTCTTATCAGCAATTGGAGCTATATATCTTCAATATTCGAACCTCATGGTCTTTGATTTAGAAAATTTTACACCACGTCTCCCTCATCAAATGGCTTTTCAAATTCCAGTACTAGTCCAAAACAGACGTTGCTTTCGTACTGTTATTGATGAAGGAGCATATACGTATATCATGTCATTAAAATTTTGGAAATCACTTGGTTATCCAACCCTTAACCAATCAATGACAATCATCAAAGCTTTTGATGGAAGAGGATTCCATCCTTTTGGAATTTTGCAGGATCTACCTATAGAGGTTGAAGGTAAAACCGTTAATTTAGATGTGGAAGTAGTTGACGCCCGTCTAGATTACAACCTTCTTCTACTTCAAAGTTGGTCTTATGCTATGACTGTTGTCGTGTCATCTGTTTTTCGAATAATCATGTTTCCTCATCAAGGAAAGATTGTGAAAATCGATCAACTCTCATATTATTCGTTTGACCCAGCTTCTACGGATAATATTCAGCACATTGGAAAATCGACTATCCCTTATGAGGATGTAGGAGTAGGCTTAATCAAAGATTATGCTTTAATGGGAACTTTTTCTATGCCTCCGCTTAATGTACCACGTACTATTGCTAATATCAATATGATTAAATTAAGCACTATTCCATTTGATGATCCTTGGGTAGTGCCTTTAGAGTCAGAATTAGATTCATTCAATGGCATGATGCCTTTGAATCCTTTTGAGATAGCATATCAAGCTGTAAAGTAATTTTCCAATCCGCCATCAACTGATTCTGATGCAGTGAATGTGATCAATGAAGAATAATTTTCACCATCAAGCTCAGCTATAACATTAATTTCCGATTCTATTTCAGAAGTGTTTTATACTGATGAAAGCATTCGTGAATTCTTGTCCATAGATGATTTACCATGAGATGATCTTCATCATAATTCATCATTTTTACCTAATCTTGATAGATTCAAAAATAATTTTTCATCTATTTTTACAGTTGATTATGTAAAATAACCCCAGAGTCCATATCAGTTACAAATTTGGATTTTGAAGTAAATTTGGGAAATATTTCTTCAATGGTTCCCATTGACATATCAGCAAAACCACGAATTATTGAAAACATTCATATAGGTGCTTCTTGTACATTAGATGAAATTGCTACATATAAAGCCCTATTTCAAAAATTCCGAGACATATTTTCCTGGTCTTATGAAGAAATGCCAGGAATTGATCCCAAAATTTCCATTCATGAAATCAAAACTTACCCAGATGCTAAGCCCATCAGACAAAAATTACATCCGATACATCCATGAAAAGTTGCTACTATCAAATCCGAAGTTGAAAAATTACTAAGAGCAGATTTTATTTATCCTATCCCGTTAAGGGATTGGGTATCTAATATTGTTCCTGTTACTGAAAAACAAGGAACAATACGCGTGTGTGTCGACTATAGGGATATTAACCAAGCTTGTCCTAAAGACAATTATCCAACCCCTTATATCAATCAAATTATTGACAATTGTGCTGGAAATGAAATGTATTCATTTATGAATGGATTTTCTAGATACAATCAGAACAACATACTCGCTGTTGATCAACCAAAAACAACATTCATTTGTCCTTGGGGAACATTTGCTTATTGTAAACTACCTTTCGGATTGAAGAATGTTGGGGAAAATTTTCAAAGGGCTATCTCCTATGCTTTTCATGACATTAAACACATTGTGCAACCTTATCTCGATGATTTACCTGCTCATTCATTACACAAGGAAGATCATCCTACTCATTTACGAGCGATTTTTATGACATGTAGGTATTATAAGATTCGCTTGAATCCACACAAGTGTGTTTTTTGTGTACAATCTGGTAGATTACTGGGATTTATCATTTTGAAAGAAGGCATTCGTGTTGACCCTTCGAAGGTTGAGGTTATTATCAATTTACCTCCTCCTTCCACACTTTTCCAACTCCAAATTTTGCAAGGGAAAGAAAAATTTCTACGTAGATTTATCCATAACTACACTAAGTTAACCAAAGGTTTTACCGGGCTGTTGAAATAGAATGTTCCTTTTATTAGGGATGAGATCGCTGATCTCTCATTTGATGCTTTAAAACACGTGTTGACCCATGCACCTTTATTGCATCCACCAAATTACAGCCAGGATTACTTTTTATACTTAGCAGCCTCTGATTCCACTATTGGAATGGTATTAGTTCAGGAAGATGAATTCCACATCAAGCATGTGGCTTACTATCACAGTCAGAATCTAAATCCAACAGAGATTAAATACTCACATGTGGAGAAATTGGCCTTGGTAGCAGTTCAAGCTGTCCAATGTTTTCGTCATTACATTTTGTTACGAAAAACAACTGTGATCTCTAATTGCAACCCAATGATGTATATTCTGACTAAACAATTGCTTGGGGGCAAATACTCTAAATGGATAGTTATCCTTCAAGAGTTTGATTTAGAATTTGAAAAATCAAAATCAAAGAAATCACTGGTGTTTGTTGAACTTATGTGTGACTTCTCGAATACTGAGACAGAAATTATGGTAGAGCATCCGATCGCTGATGAATCTCTATTTCTTATCAGTACGTTAGATCCTTGGTATGGAGATATCAACATTTATCTCCAAACCCAAACTTTTTGGCTTGAACTTTCACGTTCACATCAACGAAAGATCCGTTACCAATCTCAGCAATACAATATTGTTGGGGACACGCTTTATCATCGTGATGCAGATTCTGTATTTCTCCAATGTTTGACGCATGAAGAGGCTGAATGAGTTTTGAATGACTACCATTCTGGAGCATGTGGCGGTCATATGTCTAGGTATGCCACAACCCAAAAGATACTACGCGCTGGTTATTTTTGGCCATCATTATTCAAATATTGCATTATCGCAGTCTGAAAATGTCATAACTATCAGATATTTGATCAGAAGATGCGTGCACCACCATCTCCTCTTCACCCTGTTATTGTTGCCAGTCCTTTTGCAAAATGGGGCATTGATTTCATTACATGTAACCCTCACTCGGCCGGGGGGCATGGGTATATTATTCTCGTTGTAGATTATTTTACCAAATGGGCCGAGGCGATTCCTACATTTGTGTCAGATGGAAAAACTGAAGCTACATTTTTATTCAATCACGTGATTGCAAGATTTGGTGTACCCCAAGCTATCATTACTGATCATGGGAGTCATTTTCGAAACATTATGACGACTGAAATTTCCGACCAACTTGACCTGTGCCATGATAATTTTACTCCATATTACCTATAGACTCATGGTCAGGTTGAAGCTGTTAATAAAGTTTTGACCACTATGATTAAAAGGATAGTTGGAATTCATAAATTGAATTGGCATACTATGTTTTTCTCAACACTTTGTGCATACCGAACCTCAACAAAAACTGCAATGGGGTTCACTCCTTTTCAACTGGTCTATGGTTTAGAAGCTATGTTACCAATTGAATATGAAATACCGTCACTCCAATTAGCCATAGAGTTATTACCAGCCACTTCTGAAGAGGAAAAACGTTTTTTTTACTTAGCACAATTAGATGAGACTCAACACACCACTGCATTAGCAGCGGAATTCTTAAAAATGCATTAAAGATTAGTACGACTGAAGTGTTACACCTCGTATTTATTCAGTAGGTGATCTAGTATTGGTATATGACCAAGCTAACAATAAACTAGGAGCTGGGAAATTCGAACCCATGTGGCATGGTCCTTATATTGTCAAGCAAGTTCTTGCGAAAGGGGCTTACGATTTGATTGATTATGACGGGGTCTCTTTAGATAAACCCAGAAATGGGATTTATCTAAAGAGATATTATGCTTGATTTTTTTTGTGAAGATCATACCTATATATTAGTTATTTTTCTAAGATTAGTTGCTTTAGACTAGATGAGTGTGTCTAGTTTAAGTTTGCGTTGACTACCATTCCTGCTTATCTTGATACTCTTGATATTTCAGATGTCGACGTCCCTTCAAGCTTACATTGGTTTTGTTGATGGCGCATTTCATAGTACACGAAATATCTCTTCTGCAACCTGGGTTATCTATTCACCCACCGATGAGTTAGTTTCTATGCATGGGGTAAGCCTTGGTCAAACAATGAATAATGTTGTAGAATATAGCGCGGTGACTGAGTTATTGTCTGATGCCATTTCATTTCGCATTTGGAAGTTGATCGGTAGGTTAGATTTAGAACTCATTGTATTACATTTAAACAAGGTATATGCGATTAAAAATCCAGTGTTACTAAGATTATTTTTTGAAGGTTCTTCTCTTGGAGAGGCAATTTGATTACATTGAATATCAACACATTCCAAGAATTTTAAATACATTAGTTGATGCATTAGCTAATAATGTTATAAATATACATTTTTGACATCAAAACAATAAATTAAAAACAACATTCGATATGTGTTGAACAAGATAGTCAGAAAAAGTAGTCATATCATAGATAGAGTTTGTGTTTCAAAAAATATTACATCGTCTAGGACCATAGGTTTAAAACACCTTATGATCTAAAAGATAGTGATACAAAAACAAAAATACAATAGTCTAGGATAATCATCCACTATTCGTGGTGATGATCATGATAATATAATATCGCCCGCGCCACTCTACGCATGTATCTCCGAAACTAGCCAGGAACACCAGTGACATGCCTCTGGAGATGAAGAGGGATATCATCCATCGTAGTCTCTGGAATGTCTCTAGTCAACCTTTCCAAGTTGTGCTCTAAGTCAGTGAGAATATTTGCTGCCTGGTTCTCTGGCAGTGCAATAGGATTTGTCGGCTTCCTCTCGAAGCGGCGAAGATTGGTTGGTCTTCGTGGACCAACATCTACATTTGAATTTTTTGTTATCATTATTGGACGATTGAAAAACAAAATAAAAATTAGAGTTAAAATACATCAAAAAAATTCATTTACCTAACTCATCCCATTATGCCCCTAGAGGTAAAGACATCTCAGGATCATTTCGGAAATCAATGCATGCATATGGGAAATCCTCAATAGCAAAAATTTGGTTCTATAACCAATGAAAGTATGCTGGAGGGAATTGTACTACTGTACAACCATCGCCATCATGACAGGACATCAGTACAACCCAGCGTACCATGCGAGGCTTTCTGAGTTCACCATGATCAACAGAGATCAGCTGAGGGGCAAGAGATGAAATTGTCTACAAAGCAAAACATACCAAGATAGCACCATACCAAAAGTTTTTTAACTTTGCGTTCTTTGTCCTGGTTAGTTGACCCTTTATGTTGGTCAACACCCCTTCACACCAATTGAAGATAGTGCCCTATAGCATTCAAAAGCTGTCTTCATTTGTGACTTGGTAGCCACATGTAGAGCTACACTTCCACATAATCTGGTAACAGTGAATGCAATGACTTTCAGATCAAGATGGATGATAGTTTTTATGTCTATCTATTTGTCCTTGGGATCATATTTTTCATTACAGAATTCTTTTTTGTAGCTAGCGATAGGAAGGCCACCTTGCCTAGCTCCAAACAAAGAAATAGGTTCACCTCTTTTTGAGAAACCGGTGAGGAAGTAGATATCCTCAAGCTCAATTTCTAGCTTGTGATCTCCAATGATGAAACATTGTTCCTGAACATCCCATTTATTTACCAGCTAGGTCATTAACTCTACCTGTGCCCTCATGCACTGAATGGCCCAGAATTTGTATAATCCGCAATTTCTCAAAGTACGCATTACGGCTGGATTATTCATGGCCATATCGTCAATCTCTTCATGTTCACATCCTCGCCACTCCAACATTGTGCAATGACCTGCAAGTGGACGCATTTAAATTTTAGAAGCTATTAGAGTAAAAAACATTTAGCCATTTTTGGGATAATTCGTCAAATTTTATTTTCTTATGGTGCCTCTGCAATTTTTGTATAGGGACAGTGCGGACCTCCACACACAACCTTCATAAAAAATGTGGTAGGGGTCGACAAGTAACCAATGGCTGACCCGCAGACCCCCGTGAGTGAAATTTTGATCTATTTTTCCCTCCAAAAATTAATTTAAAAACTAAAAAAGATAATGTAAATGGATGAAAATGAAGAGAAGGCTGTTGTGAATTACCTGGACTCGACGGATTTTGATTTGAGTGGTCAGTTCTCCCATTATCACCTCCGGAAATGTTTTTTGCCCAGAGCTCTCAACTTTCAACTCTGAACACAGAAGGTGAAAACGACTTTGTTGAACTACTTTTTATAAGATTAATTGAAAAATAAAATATTATTTTAATTGTTTTCCACTTTAAAAAGTTGTTTTTCAACATTTTTTACTTATTGGAAACAAATGTGTTTAATTTTTCAATTTTATGTGCAGAAAATAGGTTTATCAGGTGCAAGAAATTATTTTGATGACGAGTACACTTTTATCACTTTTTCGGGCTTTTAAAAAATTTACGAAAAGGAAAAACCTTGGAGTTCTCTTTTAAGCCATTTTCAAACTCTCTAAACATGAAAATATTGCTGAGTACTTGACTATTTGAACTCGTTAATTGAAATGAACAGTCGTCCCTTCAATATAAGTTTACCCCTTTTCCAGACTGAAATGGACTATTTACAAAAAAGGTATACATTGAATAATCATGGTCAATAGAGTTCTCTCCTGCATTATTTTATCCTTTTTTTGGGCTTGAGAGACTAAATTTACGAAAAATAACACCCACAGAGTTTTCTTAAGTTTTTCTTCTGACTCCCTAAAATTGAAAAACACCGAGTTTCTCCTATACTGGACTCGTTAAAATTTAACAGTAAAGGACCTGTCAATTATAAACAGGAACAAACCACTCCTTCTTAGGGTTCAATTTTAATACTAATTTGGACTCATCCAAAGGATGAGCTTATATTACAAGAAAATGTTATCCTCCTCAAGCTTATCAAAAATAAAGAGGTACTTGCCAAAAATGGTGGGGGAAAAGAGAGAAAATGAATCCAGTTGTCACATTTTGTTTCAAAAAGTCACATAACACTCTTGAACATGGCACTTTTGTCACATTCATACCTGGGTTGGGAAAATCCTCTAGCCAAATAGTTAATCAAACCAGATTGAAAGTATTCAGCGATTTTCTAGGTATTAGCTTTAGGTAAATTGCTACCAAACCATCTGTAGTGTCATTATGTGTTCAAGACATCAGTTTTAATAAATAATTCATTGCAAACATTTATTTCCATTCGCGTTGACCATCCCTGAGTCAGTCCTTGCAGAACATTTCTTCAAAACTTGATCTAATGGTTTCGTGTCGTGGGCTTTCCTACGACGGGTCACTTTCTATCGACAACAGCTCATCATCTAGAAATTTGATCTAGAATCCTATCAATACCTTGCAATATTACATGCCTTAATGGCAGGTTTCTCGCCTTCGATGACAAGTTGCATCATTGACCTTCGATCGAAAGATTCTGTGAGATGTTTGACTTCAGATCACAATTTCACATTCCATAGATTGTACTGAGTACTTTGAGAGCCATTGTCATTATTGGTGGTTTCTCTCACACTTGTTAATAGTTCACATCATTAACTGGTAATCAAGTGGTTTCTACCATGTTCGACTTCGACGCAATCAATCGCATGGATAAAATTGTACTTGTTCGAGAAGCAGAAATCAAGACCTTGGATCTAGTTTCCACCATCTAGGCTGTGAGGAGTTTTATTATTCATTATAAAGTAGACTACTTATGACATATGGTTGCATCCATACTTTTTCTACTAATTTATGTAATTCTAAAATCATTTCTGTATCAGAACAATATAGTTAGATTTGATCTGAGTATGGGAATGCCTGCCTCAGTGATGATATATATATATATAGATATATATATATATATATATATATATATATATATATATATATATATATATATATATATATATATATATATATATATATATATATATATATATATATATATATATATATATATATATATATGCTTGCATTGAATGTTTTGTTCTAGATTTCATTCGATGTCCTGGCAGCTCGATCCTCAAAATGATAAAGCACTTCACTTTTCAGAAATCTTCAGAACTCTTCAGACTTCGCACTTTAGGGGGCAATCTGTTACACTAAAATTTGTCACCTTGATGTTTATCTTTTTATATGGGTTCATCATTACCTATTTATTTCCCCCTTAGAGGTCTAAAAACATAAAGTTCCTAAATCAAGTCTTAGAACTGAAGAAAAGCTCTTAAAAACCCTAAAAAGCCTAACTCCGCACTTTCCCTAGTCATTTCCTGCGATACTGCGGTTTATTGCTATAAAAAATGCGGTACATCCCGCATGTTCTACTCATTAAAACTGCGGACCCCTGTAAAAGGTAAAATAAAAAGAAAAGTAAGATCTAGAAGTCCAGCTGGTTGAATATTCTCCCAGCTGGGGCCTTCTAGAAGCACTATCTGGTCGAGCTTCGCCCCTTCCATTTATGAACATTTATCCCTTCATAGATGGAGCTATCCCTTGGTTTTTGGAGTTGAAATCCCATGATGAGAGGGCTTTATCCCTTCCTTTTTGGAACTGAAACTACCTCCCTTCTGCTATAAATTGAGACAATGTTTCAGTCTCAAGGGTACTTAGAACTTGATAGTTTTGAGGTGAATTGCTGAAGAAATATACTCCCCACATTTTGCATCATTGGCATGAGAAAGATTACATACTCATAGCCATATTATTATGTTGATCAAAAGAGTTGGAGTCTTGTCAAAGTGAGGAAAACGGTTGTTCGAGACCCCGGAAGAACCTATACGAATATCAAGGTGTCAAGGTTGTAAGGTTTCTTCTTTTTATTCAAAGTTAATAAAAATGGATTCTATTTTCTTATTAAGTTGTTCATCTATCTTTTGAATGATTGAATTCTTAGATTTCTTGATCACTAAGATACATTATTTCTTTTCAATTATCATATTTTGTAGATGCTTTTGATCTTGTTTTCTTATCTTTGACTACAGATCTTATATGTTGGATCGATACCTTCTAGAATGACTGGATTGAAGACTGAGAAAGTGTTGGATTGCAGGTAGGAGTATATCTCCATAGTTAATTAATAATTATTAAGAAAAATAGTCTAGAGGAAATGGTCTACATCTGTCTGTTTGCTTCTAGATATCCTTAGGATACTAGGGAGATAACTCTTGTCCGCAAGAGGGATTTGTCCATCTAACAAGTGTGCGTTGCAGTCCACATGATAGTGAATGAAATATTTGAATATTTTATTCACCACCTATTCTTTGTGCAGTGCCTTGCATGAGTTCAAAGGTTTGAATTTATTTTTCAACCAAGCCAACCCATAAAATTTGACTATGTTTTTATGGAGAGTAAATTTCATCTAGTTTAAAGGGGAAATAAAGTGTTAAAATATTTTTTTAAGTGGTGAAAGAAGTTAAAAAAGAAGAAGAGGTGTTTGGTAAAAAATCTATGTTTCAAAACTACAAAGAATATGTGTCGGGTCTCAGAATTGTCCTTAAAAATACAACCACTTTCACCATAATTTCCATTATATCACCTCCATATCACTACCATGTCACTACATTCATCTCACTTTCATCATTATTTGGGTTACCCTTGTGTTTTCCAAAAATTATTAATTTCTAGTATTTTGAAATGAATTTGTGATCAAAATTTGGGAAATAATATGCATATACTTATACCTTAAAAGTGGAAAGAGTTTTGTGACATTTGTAGGTACATTTGAAGCTTCGAAGGCCCTCTTATGTGGCTCCGAAAGATCAAATTCGAAATTATCTTCATGATATGAAGGAGATTTGAAGGAGGGATATGTGACATGGGTTAGCAAATTGGTTGAGAATATTATGGGTCAAAGGAGAGGAAGAAGGATCCTCATTAACGAGGAGGTTGCTTAGGAATTTGTATAAATAGGACATCTCTCTCCTTTATTTGTAACCTTGTTAACTTAACTTGTCATTATTTTGTACTTTGAAATTTTGAAGAAATTGAATCTTTGAGGTTCCAAGCATGGAAGGAGATGTGAAGTAGGAGATATAATGGAGCATATTAGAATGTAAGATAGAGTAGTTTTAATTTTGCAATTTTGCTTTGATACTAGTTTTAATTTCATTCAAGGATGTCATTTCATTTTAATTGTTATGTTGTTTTCATTTCATTGAAAGTTTGATAGTTTATATTTTCCATTCATGAAAGTTTAATTCATGCAAGTGTGTTCGACATGTCCATTGTAGAATGATTAGTTTTTAATTCCAGTTGACAGTGTAAAATTGTGTTCACTAATTCATCTCAAGAAAGTGGTTCTATCATTTTCTAATTGGGTCAAATTTAGGTATTCATATATACATCAACACGCTTTTTACTTGTCTTTTTCATTTAAATTCTTAGCAATAGAATTTCCAGTTGAATGTGTAAATTTGTGCTCGCTAAGTCGTCTCAAGAAAGTGGTTCTATCATTTTCCAATTCGGTCAGATTTGGGAATTCAGATATACAACAACTTGATTTTTACTTGTGTTTGTCATTTAAACTCTTCGCAATAGAATTTCCAGTTGAATGTGTAAATTTGTGCTTGCTAAGTCGTCTCAAGAAATTGGTTCTATCATTTTCCAATTAGGTCAGACTTGGGCATTCAGATATACAACAAGGTGATTTTTACTTGTTGATGCAACCTTGGCTGCATTTACCCACAATATGCATATAAAATTTAAAAGGGCATACCCATATGCATATAATCCAATAATCTGGCGTGGAAGCTTCTTATTTAATCTTCAAAAGAAGATTTCCTCACTTTTTAACCCATGGTTATAAAACCCAACATTAATAACTTCATATGCGGAAGCTTTTATATCAATTTTTAAATAAGCCATAATAAAGCACCCACACATTACAAACCAACTGCATATAATCTGCAACAACAAAAGATTTCCCCAAAATCACATTTCAACCATTTGTTGATATAGTCATTTATCGGACTATTTCTTTCTCTTTTTCACTCAGAAAATAAACTTACCTTATGGAAATTTGATATATATGAAGTTGGCTTTAATTTAAAACCCAAAGATCTCAGCATATATTAATGTTTAGCACAATCCATTCAACTTTTTTCTTTTTGGCATATGCTCTTCTTCATCTCCACGTAGAATCTCTAACACCAAAAAATAACACCAAGTTTTCTACAAATTTGACTTTGGATACAAACCCAAAACACCAACATAATATTTTATCTGGGTCCCACAACATTTACAACTTACCCATCCATTTCAGCAATCCAATCTTCGTCATCCATTTCACTGATCCAAATCCGATGAACATCACTCGATATCGTGCTCCAACTACCACGATGATTAAAAATTTTGAACTTATGCGAAATTAGTGGTTTTTAATTGCCACGTGTCGGCTTCTAAATGCTATCGCGTTCTCTCCAGCAATTACCTCTTACCATTCTCAACCTACGCAAAAACCACATGTGGTTTTATAAAACCATCTTCTTCATACCTCTACACCATCATGTCTGCTTTCATTTGACTCGGGTTTCTGAACAGAACTATGGTTCCAACTTGAAAGAATTTCACAACGGCCATACCATACATCTTCATTTTTTTTTAGCGATGCAAATCTTTATGTAAGATTCCATAAATACATAATTCCAGAATTTAGGAAGTCCTACCAGTTATGAAAATCGATAAGTACATTTCCAAATTGCATAAATTGCTTACCAGTATTCAAACCCACTCTAGCATTTAGACAACACATGGCTTAATCTCTTAATATTCATTTTCTGTGGTTCTTATCCATCATTTATAAATACAATAAAACCTCCAATGTGACTTCAACCCGTGGATCTCATTTCACTGTGTTGTATATTCTTCTGCATGACTCTCTCCTGAGCTTATTGTTAGTTCATATGTAGAACTGTCAACACTGCATACTCTCTGCTTGTTGTCCTCTGATTTGATTCTGTCTATTAAAACCTATACATACATGTACTGTGCCAAACTATGATTCATAACATGAAATTATGATTTCATTTCTCTCCACATAATTAATAACTCAAAAAACAATCTCTTTATATATAACAAATATTTACACAGTTTTCTTCTTCTCTTAGGCCCAATTTTCTGATAAATGGCCTTTCATTTAATTTGTCCGTAGGCTTACAAACCCTATCTATCTAAAACATGAATCACTCCTCTAATCCTTGAGTCTATATATTTTTATGCCTTTGAGGCTTACAATTTATACAAATATTTCTGAAATCAATTCTGGTTCGAAATCCTCTATTTTCTCAACAATTTCCTATGAATCCTCTTTAATCCTAAAATATCTACTTAATCCCTAAGGATCTTCTCTCATACTAAAATCATGAACCAATTCTAATTTAGGATTTATAATTAATTCCTAAATCTCTTAATCCCTATGAATTCTCAACTAGCCTAATTCTATCATGTTCTCCAACATTCGAGAACATTTACAAAATTCCTCACAATATTTAATTAATTCTCATTAAAATCACTCAAATCATTCCATTTTCATAGAAATACAAGACCCCTAATTCTATTAAAATACAAAGAGATTTCTAAGCCTAATGCTCCTGCATCAGACTCCCAAAGTAGAAATTTATCATGATCTCCTGATCATGTGCTTCCAACCTTTGCCTCCTGGATCCCATACTCTGTTTTGATGTTGTCCATAAGTTGCATTATTCTTTTGTTGTACTTCTCCGGGCTTCCATATTTTATTTTTCATCTTCCCACTAGCTATGCTTTCACATTCTTTTCTTGTCTTTTCCTTGCTGTCATTTATTTGCTTTCTTGATGTTTTCTTCTTCCGAGACACCTTCATCATCAATCTTCTTATGCTTTCAATTTCTATGTCCAGTTTATCTTCTATCTCGAAATTACTCTGCCTTTTGTTGTTGCTTCCAATTTCTGCTGCAAATATTACTCCAAATACTGTTGCTTTGGACATTGTTGTAGATCATGCTACATATGTTGCTGCCTCCTAAATATCTCTTAAGATATCTCTCTCTGTAACATCCCTTTTCTTCTTACCACCTGCAAATTTATTTTCAAAAAATAAATTATCTTTTGATTCTTTAACCACAGCAACATAATCATTCCCTGTTCCTTGTATACTAGTAAGAATAATGAAATTTTACAAAGTAGTATCTGCTCCTGCCTCTTCTACAACTTCAGGCATTTTCACTCTAGTGTCTGCAATTCCTTCCTCTTGTTCAAATGTTTACAACAAAAATTTTAGCCATTCTTTTTGTACTTGTCTCATCTCAACCACGTCATCAATATGCTGCAATTCACTTTCAACATATCCTTCTTCTTCTTATTTTTTACAACCTTCAGAAATTGTCTTTCATCTCCTTGATTGATTTTGGCAATCAAATCAAATTCATCAAACACTGTATCTTCATCCTTTATCAGAATAGAATTCTGATTATCCATCATTGTGGAAATTCTAAAAGTCTGTCCTACAATCTTCTCTTGGCCAATCGAACAAGCCAACTCCTCCTTGTCATTAATAATAACAATTTACTTCATATGAGACATGACTATCTCACCTTCCTTGGAATTTATGAGTTCCTTATTCTGCAACAGTTCATCTTCATTCAAGACAACTCCAAGAGATGGATTTCCTTCTGCAACACCTGTAAACACGGTCAAATAATAAATTTCAAAATCACAATACCCAACGGTCTCATTTGATGATCCAGTCACCAAATCTTCTTCTAGCAGTTCCAAGTCTCTTTCAAGACTCAGAAAATCTTCACTGTCTTTCTTTCCAGCTTCCAAGGTTATCTCCATTGTTCCAATCACCATGATAGAATGATGATCCTCCACTATGTTTTCATCTAACATAGCGTTGGAGAGGTAAATCCCCTCTGCGGATAGAGGCGATCCCTACTAGCCTAGATCGGGTCTAGCAACAATCAAATCATGTTAAGACGCAGGTCTCTAGTTACAAAATGACAAGAAATGACAAGTTGCCTACCTCGGGTCCTATGCGATGGTCATCGAAAGAAGGATGACACTTCCCATCCTCCACTTCGGCAGATCACAATCCTTCTGCTTAGCACATCCGAAGACCTACACACATGCGAAGAAACACAACTATACACAGCATAGAATCTAAATCTTGTAATTATACATCAGTCAGAGAAGATGTAATTCATTGCGTCAAAGATAAAGAAACACGAATGAAACCATAATCAAAGTCACTTATCATTAATAAAACAAAGGAACGATACAACCTTAAGCTCTGATACTGGATCTTCCTTCGGCGGGGTCCACAGCGGAGCACGTCTCAATGAAGCTCGTTGGAAATGGGACAAATTTCTCTCTCTTCGGCTTGGCTCTCAAAGGCTGTCTGGCGATAGTCTCCTTACTACAGATTCAGCTATTTGTACTATGACCATTAAGGCAAGCTTGCAAAGGGAAAATGGCAAGCTTATATAGATGGTGGAAGGGGAGTTGGGATCCCTACAATGGTGGGATTGGCCCTATCCTCAAGGAAGCTTCCATGATAGGTGGAAATCCACTTCCCCTACATGGAGATCCAAAGCCAAACCTCCCAACTCATTTTAGAGACTCGTTCAGGAGTTGGCTGGAATCAAACTTCCACCATTTATTTTTAAAAAAATAATCCTTATTAAGCTTGGCATGAGTAATACATTGGGACAGAGTGCCAGTTGGCGCGCCATCTTTGGTGGATTTCCCGCATTGGCGCAAGGGCTGAAATGGCTAGTCGCGCCAAGGCCAAAAGGTCTATTTTTAGAATTTTCATAGGAAATTGTCTTCAAAGGAATGATTTTCCTTTTCAATGGGGATACCATGAAAGTGGTTTCAGGTTATGTCACTGCTCACAGGTCACGGAAAAGGCCCTCCAATGTGCAAGACAGGGGATTGCAGGGACGGTGAAAAATTACTGTGTAACAGATGCCCCCTAAAACATGAGGCCCGAGAGAGAGAGAGAGGGGTGAAATCCTTTATGAGAACGTGCCCAATTGAAAACACTGCCATCGGAAAACCTGCGTAGACAAGTACAACTGATATCTCAAATACATGATATGTGGTATGGGTGCAGCCATCCATAACAAAGTATACAATAATTAGGATCCAAGGTATGGACGCAGCCATCCAGAAAGGATCAAGAAGTAGACTCAAGTATGGTCGCATCCATCTAATCAATGAGTCACGTAACCAATCATGATAACTTACAAAATTCGCAGCCTGGATTCCATCAAACAAAACCCAGGGTCTTGCACTCCATCTCGACCCGAACAAAGTACAAGTCCTAGCATGTGAATATGTGAGCTGAAGTTGAACATGCAAGAACATCGTTTGATTACCATCCAATGATGAAAGCCATTAACAGACACGAGAGGAACCACCAATAATGACAATGGCCCTCAAGGTACTATAGGTACAATCCACGAAATGTGAACAGTGAGCTGGCGTCGAACACCCCCAGAATCATCTGAACAAAGGTCAATGATGAAAACCTTATGTCGGATGCGAAGAACCTTCCATTGAGGCATGCAGGCTCCAAGGTACCAGAAGGGAGTCTTTAGATCAGCTTCCTGGATAATGAGCTGAAGTCGACAAGAAGTGATCTTGATCGAAGGTGGGCCATAGTGTTTCCCACATCATCAGCACGAGACATAGGAAAATAATGTTTGTGAATCAGGATCAGATGAGAATCAGAGGAGGGTTGAAGCTGCAGAGGTCAAATTCTCTTGAACATATCAGCGACACGACACTGGATTTGGCAGTATTTGACATCAAAAGATATGAGGTCATGACGACGGGGAAAAGAGCAGATGAGAGGTCAAAAGGATCACCTAAACCCATGGAAACAAGGGGAAAACAAGATGAGATGTCCCCAGCCTGACACGAATGCAGACAAGTGCCATGTTCAAGAGCGAAATACTACCAACATGATGATGATATTGGTTTAATTTTTCTCCACCATTTCTGGCGAGTACCCCAATTATTTTTGAAAACAAGCTTGAAGGGGATAGCATATGCTTGTGATATAAGTTCATCCTTCGGACAAATCCAACCTAGTACATTTAACGAGCCCTAGGAAGGAGGAACTCGAGTATCATCATTATGACAGAATACGATGTCATCAGGTTTTAACGAGTCTGAAAAAGGAAGAACTCGACGTCTTTTCATGTTTAGAGAGTTTGAAAAGACAGCGGAAAAGTAAACTCCAACATTCCCTTTTCGTAGATAGTTCCTCAGATCCGAAAAGGTAGAAAAATGTGTCTGAGAAAACCTCTTAGTCGTGATAGGCTCGTGTATTCTTTTTTCATAAATAATCTATCTCAGCCCGAAAAAGGGGTAAACTTATACTGGGTAGATGTCGTTTCGTAGCAAATTTAACGATATGAAAACGACAAGTGACTCGGAAAAATTTTCATGTTTAGAGAGTCAGAAAAGAGCTGAAAGATGACTCCTCCTAGAGGAACAAGTGGTATAAAGGGCAGAAACTGGTTCTGGTAATGGTGGAACTGCTCTGAACAAATAAAGGTTAAGAGGCTGGCTGAAAAGACCACTCATCACAATGGTTCCTCAGGATTGGGTAAAACAATCAAGTGAAGACGTATGATCGGCCAAGCAAATGGGGAGGATGGAATGAGAAAACCAAGGTTCATCTGACAAAACAGGCTGATAAAATGGCAATCTCGAGAGGTAAAATGGGAAAGGTTTCATTTTTACACAAGCTTGAAATCAAGAAACTCTGCTTGAAATTGGTTTCATTTTTTACACAAGCTTGAAACGAAGATAAACTATTCTTGAAATAGTTTCATTTTTACACAAGCTTGAAACGGAAACAAACTATGCTTGAAAAATTAAGCATGCCCCCCAACATGGTGACTGAATTCGAGGTACATGCCCCCCAAGCTTCAATCCATATGAAAGGCAGATGGAGTGAAGGTTCAAATTACGAGATCAAGAGAAAGACTCAACTAGGATTTTAGGAGATCTTATCAAAGACTTGAATTGAACAGGAACATGTTTCATTGTTTTAGTGAGGTTGACACATTAGAAGAACTATCCTCAGATAAACTTTTTTCATTTTTTAAGGAGCTTGACACAAGAAAAGGAACTGTACTCCGAAGAGCTTGTTTCATTTTTAAGGAGCTTGACACAAGAAAAAGAATTGTGCTCCGACGCCTTGTTTCATGGTTTAAGGAGCTTGACACAAGCAGATGAACCATGCTTCGAAAACCTTGTTTCATTTTTTAGGGAGCTTGGCATAAGAAAAGAAACCCTGCTTCGACAACCTTGTTTCATTTTTTAGGGAGCTTGACACAAGACAAGGAACTCTACTCCGAAGGAGCTTGTTTCATTTTTTAAGGAGCTTGACACAAGAAAACGAACTATGCTCCAATGACCTTGTTTCATTAAAATGAACAAGAATTCATCGCTTCCAAGAGGTTCTCATTCGATGGGATAAAAACATCTCGGAAATCAGGACCCAATGCCCCCAGCACACTATGCACAACGGCACTATCACTGAGCACCGGCACGGGGTAAGTAGCCACATAGTTGACCTGCGATGGGGCAGATACAACGGGTGGATAAAAACTAGGAAGGGATGATGGCGAGCCAGCTACCGCATTAGGACCAAAGAACGAAAGCTGATCAATGGTCACGATCTGTCCTTCATGTGGAAAACAGACCACACGAAAAAGGGAGGAGACAAGCGCCCCCATGGCATAGGTGTAATCGCGCCCCAAGAGTAGATTGAAATCCAAGGCACCTAGAAAAACCATCACGTCCATATGGACGGTTTTACCTCCCAAAGTAACAGGTAACCTTGGAAGGATCCCTAACGGTTGACTAATTCTTCTGTTAAATGCCAATAGATTCTGCGTAACAAGCACAAGCGGTGGAAAACTGAAAGCTTGCCAAGTAGTTGAGGATAAAATACTAATAGACGCGCCTTCATCTATAATAGTGCTAGGTACGACCAGATCAAAGGTTTGTACCGTGATCTCGAAAGGCACATAGGGCGGAAGGCGGTATCCTGCGAATCGACTCCAATCAAAAGAAGCGACCAAACTACTTGGAGGGGCTACCATCGAACCGAGATGGTCTTCCCTTGGTGTTACAGGAGAAGAAGGAGTATCCTCCATGACC
This sequence comes from Pinus albicaulis, assembly GCA_034641835.2. NCBI lineage: Eukaryota > Viridiplantae > Streptophyta > Pinopsida > Pinales > Pinaceae > Pinus > Pinus albicaulis. Next base: position 1,291,848,958 of record CM076584.1, on the reverse strand, counting down.
TCCATCTAGAAGGTGGGAGGGGTATCCTCCGGGACCTCCATCACAGGAGGCAGAGGAACCGCTTCTTGAGGTGAAGGGATAGGAGAATCTTTCTCCAAGTCCGAGGAATCTGAAGAAACAAGAAGAACCTGAGGGATGTGAGACCCACTCTCGACAGAAAAGACATGGTGCACCGTAGACGGGGCTAGCTCAACCGATCCCACGACCAAAGGTTGGTCAGGAACAGATTCTTGAATTTGAATTTTTGGGGGAGCGGGATCGACCAAGGATGACTCTTGATCAATCGGAGGATCAACTAATGGGGGACTCAAAGAAAGCCGTTTATAACTAGCTAGGAGGCATGGTGTAGAAACAGTTGAGTTGTCCAAAACTCTCTTGGCTTCATCCATATACAGACAAAGGTGAATGGCGTGGTGCCCTTCACACAACTTACAGGGATTGGTAATCTTACCCTGCTTTGTAGGAGCCTTACCAACACCAGTTGAAGAGGTGCCCCCAACCTGACTCCCGGAAGCCAAAGGCAACGATGAACGATCGTTGGACCATATTTCGAGCACCTTGGGAATGCCAGGGAAATCTCGAAGAATATGGTTTCCCTGGCACAACATGCAAGGGAACTTAAATTTCCATGGAGGGTTGGAAGATTTATTAAGAGAATGGGTTTTAGAAGCAGTAGCTGCAGCCTTAGCCTCTCTCTTATCGGAATTCCTCTTATTTGTATTCTTCTTCTTCTTCTTAGCCACTTGGTTACTCGAATCTAGACTTTCATCAGGCAAAGTAGAAGAGGAGGACGCAGAAACAAACGAAGAAGGGGAGTGTTCCACCTTGGAATCAACATGATGTTGTTCAGGCGGAGGAAATGATTGAACAATAGACGAGACATTCAGGACCACAGAGGTTGAAAACAACCAAACATGCAACCAAATAGTTAACCCAGGAAGGGACAACATTGCCATATAAGGAGCACTAACATTCCCAAAAGGAGGAAAATGACCAGGATTCCCATCGGAGGGGATTCCTTGGTTAGTGAACTTTGGGAAAGTTGCCAGTAGAAACAACTCAAAACAACACCTTAGGGAAACTAACTTTAACCAAGAATATTTCGTGGGCAGTTAATTTTAAAACACTGAAACCAGACTCTACTGTTTCATATTTTAAGAGTCGAGAAAAAATAAAAAGGTGACTCTATCACTTTTAGTTTGGAAACAAGCATGAAAGGACAAGCGCTTGATGATCCTTTCAAATTTAATGAGTCAGAAAAGATCGAAATGACTACTTTGGAACTCTAGGCAAAAGGGTGTGCCAGATATCCGTGAACTACAATATACACCTTGGTTAAAAAATGAAAGAGAAATCAACAAAGGAATTGACGTACGTGCAGGAAATCTCCCCGAATTTTGTGCCCAGTGTATCACGGGTATAAGGCGGCAGACTCGGCTTCCTACAGATAAAGGATAGCAACCTAGTGGGGTCTCCCTTTATATATGCAATGATACGGGGAGCACAAGTCCATACTAGTGCTATCTAAAGCCAAGAGGCGAACGACAGCTACTAGGTTTAACGACGCCGGAACACGTCACTAGCCTAGACCTCTAAATATTTTGTTAATGTTTCAATGCTGCCTTAAGGTAAATTGAATAAATTTTAGAGTTGATCTTCAATTATGTTTCAATTTCAGGCCCTACCGAATGTTATGTCTCCAAAATCCTCTAAATTCACACTACAAGCCACAATATATCACTTTGTTTGATGAATAGTTAACTACGGGAAGGTTGATAGCTTTCCAAATAATAACAATATGATCACAAAACAACCACTAGTGTCTCTAATGTGCGCTAATGAAACTAAAATCTTTTCCTTTAGAGTTATATAACACTAATAACGCAGAAAATTTTTCAATGTACACTAACTAATCAAAGCAAAAGACTTGTTTTTGTATTTTCAATGTTTTAAGAGAAAAATGCACCAAACAAAATGGAAACTAATGAAAAGACCAATTCGAGAAATGATAGCAAAATCGTGAAAGCAAGCAAGTTCACTCAATACAAAATACACAACCAGACCTCAAACTGATGGAGAAATCCCTCAAATCAAAGAGGAATCCCAAAGACTCATACAAACCGTGTAATCTAGGCTCGAAATGAGACAAAGAGAAACTTGAATGAGAAAGAGAGAAATCACTCAAATAACACAATAAAACAATGGAAAACCACCAAACAAATGCAAAGAAGCAATAACGAAGTTGACTAGACAAACGAAAACCAAAAAATCCCACGGGAGGCTCAGCACACTATAGCACCTGATGCCCTAGGGCTAGAATGTAAAATCGATAGTAGAGGGAAAAAACTGGAGGATGGAGGTCACACAAAGTCAACCAAGACTTCAGGGCACTTAGGTAGTTATATAAATGACACCAAAACCATAAATCAAGCTCAGAAGGCTCAGAAACAAGCAAACCCTAGCACCACACAGGATTGGCATGACTGTCTGGCTGCAACTAGTGCCAGAACAGGATTGGCGCGAGGGCCTAACCAACAACAAGCGCCAGTTGGCACAAATATTAGGTTGAAAAGTGCGCCAGTCAAGTTTACTAATGACAAAAATGAAAAAGAGAAAACAAGGAGTAGATCGGGTATGGTGGGAGCTGAACAGAGGCTTTATACTAGAAGGAGACAAACCAGAAGAGTAGATCAAGCAGACAAAAGCCAAAAGCGACCGAAAGAGACAATAAAAAATCTAATCAAATCCCTAGCGGAGTCATCAGTTTTTTGGAGAGGTAAATCCCCTCCATGGACAGAGGCAATCCCTACTAGCCCAGATCGGGTCTAGCAACAATCAAGTCATGTTAAGACGCAGGTCTCTAGTTACAAAATGACAAGAAATGACAAGTTTCCTACCTCAGGTCCTATGCGATGGTCGTTGAAAGAAGGATCACGCTTCTCTTCCTCCACTTAGGCAGATCACAATCCTTCTGCTTAGCGCATCCGAACACCTACACACATGCGAAGAAATACGATGATACACAACATAGAATATAAATCTTGTAACTATACACCAGTCAGAGAAGATGTAATTCATTGCATCAAAGGTAAAGATACACGAATGAAACCATAATCAAAGTTGCTTATCATTAATAAAACAAAGGAATGATAAAACCTTAAGCTCTGATACTGGATCTTCCTTCGACGGGGTCAACAGCAGAGCACGTCTCAATGAAGCTCGTTGGAAATGGGACAAAATTCTCTCTCTTCAGCTTGGCTCTTAAAGGTTGTCTGGCGATAGTCTCCTTACTACAGATTCAGTTGTTCGTACTATGACCATTAAGGGAAGCTTGCAAAGGGAAAATGGCAAGCTTATATAGATGGTGGAAGGGGAGTTGGGATCCCTACAATGGTGGGATTGGCCCTATTCTCAAGGAAGCTTCCATGATAGGTGGAAAACCACTTCCCCTACATGGAGATCAGGAGCCAAACCTCCCAACTCATTTTAGAGACTCGTTCAGGAGTTGGTTGGAATCAAACTTCCACCATTTATTTTTTAAAAACAATCCTTATTAATCTTGGTGTGAGTAATACACTGGGACAGAGCACTAGTTGGCACACCCTCTTTGGTGGATTTCCCCCATTGGCGCGAGGGCTGAACTGGCTGGTCGCACCAAGGCCAAAAGGTCTATTTTTAGGGTTTTTCACAGGAAACTTTCTTCAGAGGAATGATTGTCCTTGTCAAGGGGGATACTATGAAAGTGGTTTCAGGTTATGTCACTGCTCACAGGTCATGGAAAAGGCCCTCCAATGTATAGGACGGGGGATTGCAAGGACAGTGACAAATTACTGTGTAACACATAGTTTCCCTTTCATTAGATTCTCCGACATTTTCCATTTGTTGTCCTTCTTTGCTTGCACATGAATTATCAGTATTAAAAATACAGGGTCTCAATGCCTCTTCCTCCTCTGGAAACATCTCAATATGTTTTTTTGAGTTTTTGTTTAATTCCTTTCTCAGCACATCAGTATGCTGATTTAAATTCTCCATGAGACTATCAGCTAGTCTCTCCTTCTTATCATCTGTTTTAGGAATGTCTCTGTGCTCTGGTTCACAATAATGAACTTCTTCAATTTTTTTAATCATTCTTACATCCTTATCCTCTGTTTCATGACTGTCATTCATGAAAAATTCTCTGTCTTTCACATTGAGCAATTTATCCTGAGTATAGATCCTCTACTTTTCTAACTCTCTTCTTTGAAGATCTAACTTTCTATATAATTCAACAATTTCAATTGGGGTAGAATTTGGAAACTTCACACAACTTTCCATACCTTCACTTGTTATTGACCAATCATCAGATGGCCCTTCTTCCTCTATTTCAATATTCTACTGCATATTTCCATAAGACCCCTCAGCATTAATTTGAATAGATTTAAGATTCATCTCCTTCTCCTTGACAAAATTCAAAGCTTGTTCATCCTCTTGTGATGTACCTGCAATCATACACAGATCATTAGTTTTAAAAACACAAGACTTTTTAGTCTCGGTTTCTTCTTCAAGATTTTCTCCTTGAACAAATTTGCATGTGGAACCGTCAAATTCTATCCTTGACTCAAAAAATATGAGTTCTTCCTTCCATAAGGCAATCTCCTTCTGCCTCCACTTCATTTTTAATGGGTGCCCAATTACCCTTTTCCCTTTAGTGGAAAGATCCATCCTCCTCTCTGGTTTTCATCTTCTTGTATCCATCCCTCTAGTACCTCCTGTTAGTGTCAGTCTAGTCATACTGCCATCAGTGATCAAAACTACTCTTTTGCATTTTCATATTAGGTGTCTCATACCGAATAAAATTTCACCATTGCGCTAGGTCATGGATTCATTGATGGTAGTAATTTTTATCAGTTTTCCCTCATGATGATACTTGCTATTTTTCCTCCTTATGGTCTTCAGACATTAGTCTCTTTCATTCTCAAAACTATACCAGTAGGTCACAGGATGGGTCTCATTAGTTTCTAAGGTCTCACCATGGTCAAGTTAATGGGTCAAATTTCAATAGCGTCAGCAAGGTCATGAGGAAGTCAATAAATTCAAAGTCACAGCACCAGGGCAATCAAAGAAGACATTTATTTAGCTTGATGTAAGATTCACCTCAAAACCATGTTTTGAGGTGAAAGCATGATACTTTGCCTTTCGGTCACAATTCAGAAGCTGTTATCTCCGCAAAGTGAGGTCCCTGCCTTCAAAGAATTTTTCCACAGCATGTTCACCACCAGATCATCTTCAAAGCAAATCCATCAGAAAGAGCCTGGAAAGAGCTTTCCAACGGTATACTACACTCTCAAAACTGACTTCTGAATTGAATTTTATGCTTAAGTGAAGTAAAAGCCGTTATAACCTCATATACCCCCTATTTCCCCATTTTCCCTTTGAAACTTTGGGTTATTAAAGTTTAATATTCCTTTAAAAAATTCCCTTTTCCCCTTTTCCAACTATAAAATCGCATTATAAATACAAATGCGATTATGCTAAACCACTTCCCCTCCATGCCTTAGGACTTTATAATAAAAATTTCACATTATAATATCCCGCCGCAACCACTTCCCCTTCATGTCTTTAAGCCTTATAGAAAAGTCCAAACTTTATGTTATATAAACCCCAATCGCAAATCGCAGTCGCGTGTTCTATTTGAAGAGCTCCGATCAGCCCATCGCAAACACTTGTGATGCGATTGATCACACACAACTCCGATCATCGCAATCACAAGTCCCTCCACCGATCCTCCGATTGCGATCCATCGCTTCCCGCCTCCCGATCCGCCCCTCCGATTAATCACTCCTGATTATCCCTTAGCCGTTGATTCCACCATCCAATTTGACGGTCCTCCGCCAATCGGAACATCCCAATCGCACCATTTAAATCTCGCCTCCGATTGAAGCCCCCGATTGATGTCGCAACCGTCGATCTTTCCTGCCGATCGGACGGTCCACAATCAATCGCATCCCCTCCTTCCGAATCTCTCAATCGCAAGTCCCTTCCCGATCCTCTGATTGACATACCCCCGATTAACCCACAACCGTCGATATTCCCCGCTGATCGGACGACCCACATCTAATCGTTTAATCGCACATCCCTTCTTCCTGATTGCGATTACTTTCCTCTTCCAATTTGCGATTGCGATTGGTCCTTGGGTCCCACCATCAGTACTTCCGCTCGTTCATAAATAAAGGGCCTATCCCTTCCTCCCATCGCATCACATATCTGTAATATGTCACTCCACCGTGCCCTCCGCTCCGATTGCGATTGCGATTGCTGTTTGTTATGTCATATCTCTCCGCTCCCCCATTCCGATTGCGATTATAATGCAATTCTCGCCTCCTTTCCCTCCTCTGTCCCATTGAAAATATGGTTTCCCTTCACAAAGCATATATGTTATTACGTTCTATTTCTGTAGTATTTTATTAAAAAAGTCAGAGAATAAATAAATAATGGAAAGCGGAACGTCAGAGGCCAAAGAAACAGAAATGTAATAGTCGCATCTTCAGCAATGATTCTAAAGGATCCACGCTACAGGTTTTGCCTCTGCATTGGATATCCGAAAATTTCAGGAGGAATAATGTAACGCACCTCTTCCTTTACGAATATATTATGAGCTCTTGGTCTTCCATATTCAGTTATGATTCCTCTTCCCCATCGATCTATATTCCCACAAATTATGTCTATTTATTGTAAATTCCAATCATTTGTAAGAGGAGGCTGAAAGTCTGAGGTCTAAAAACTCAGAAGTAGGGGAATAGTGTGGCAGTGAGCTCTGTGCTCCGTTGTACAGTTTGGCAGGGAATTAATAAAGTGATGCAGCTCTGATTTGTGGGATTCATGTGGTATGAGTTTTAGCATATGTCTTTTCTTTGTGTTTCATATGTACTTTGTTATGTTGCAACATTCATTCATAAACATTTCTAGTTGAATGTTTTCAAGTTAGAAAGGTAGAATCCATTTTATATGCTCTGCCTTGGGGAATCATTCATACTCTTTTATTTTCTTCTGTTTGAAAAGGATTCATTTAGTATGCCCTTTTCAGCTTCTCAACAATCTTTCCGCTCCACCTTATTTCAAACTTGATTGCTAAATCTCCTGCCTATATTGCCCCATGAAATATCCTGTACCCTGATTTGATTCCTCAGTTCATACTATCCTTTTGTTCCATACATCCCTGAAATCTCAGTTATCCATCAAAACTCTTTTCCCCATTTATATACCTAGCCTAAAATCAGTTTCATTATTGCTTTATCGAATATCTACTCTATGGAGAGAGCCCTCTCCTGTCCTTGTAGGGCTAGCTACAAGGCTAAGCGTGGTTTAGTTGTTACCCTGATTTTCCTTTTTCAGCCTGAGGTTTAGATTGGGTGCTAACATCTCTGGTGACCATACTAGGGACATTCGATTACAAACTTTTTGCACGGAAGATTTATCACCCCAGTAATATTTTTCTTGTAAAGTCTTGATGATGATATTTCAGAGTTTTCTAGTCTGATATAAATATTGTACAGTAGTAATTTGACCACAATGGCTTCAAGAAGATATACAATGGCTAACCCTGATCCAAATCCTCCCCCTGTGTTTGAAAATCCAAATCTTATCCCCAGAATAGTCAGAAGACAAGAGGGATCGCTAAATCCTACACCTATTCTCAGATCCCATACTTGGCCTAGTGAGTGGTTGTTTGTAGAAGAGCTTTCTTTTGATAAGAATTTTCAGCTTTCTTTGTTTAGAAATAAGTCTGAAACTGCACTTGAAGACACGGTTTTAGATCCGGAGTTTCTTGTAGATATTGAAGTTCAGAGAGCAAATTCTTCCATTGATGACTACATTTTGAATTCACCTCAGTCCATCACTGCAACTTATATTCCTAAGCCTTCAGAATCATTAGGAGCAGCATTCCATCCTCCTGATTCATCAGCATTCCCATCAATCAATTCACAGTTTTCATCTCCTCCATCAACACCTACCTCAAATTCCAGCACTACAAACGCTGTGGTAAATCCTCCCAGAATTATGGCTGCCCGGTATGCACCCTTGGTTTTACCTCAGGTTCTCAATGATATGCCTGTTGATTATCAGAGTAAAATTACTATCTTTGATACCACTCAGGGCATTACAGCCCAGCAGCATGTTGACAAGATGAATGACTTTTGTGACTTGCATGAAGTGGAAGAAGAAGATGTAGCTACCAGGTTTTTTGTTCAAAGCTTCGGAGGTGAAGTGAGAAAGTGGTTCAGAGCTTTACCGGCAGGCTCTATTCACACTTTACAGGAGTTACACACATAGTTCTTAGACCGATGGGAGGTGAAAAGGAATCCACAACAAATTCTGTCTGAATATGAGAATATTAAAAGAAATGCGGGTGAAACGGTGCAGGACTATTGTTTTAGATTCAATACAGTATACAATGCTATTCCGGCTAACCTCAAACCTCCTGTCGACTCAGCTATGCTGAGTTTTCCGGTTGGTTTTGATGCCGATATGGCATATAAACTATGTGAAAGAGATCCACCGTCACTTGAAGAAATGCAGAAGATGGAAGTAAGCGTCGAAGCAAATCTGCTGGCTAGAAGAGCTCGAGCCAGAGCTGAAAAGAAAGTCGTGGTGAAAGAAGAAGCATCCCCTTCGGATAACAAAATGGACACCCTAATTCGTACAATGGAAAGGATGGTTGATCGATTAACAATTTCGGACAAACCGGAACCCCAAATAAGAAATCTGAATTTTAGAGGACAACAGCAGCTGCAATTCAGAATTAGACAGAGAGAACAGAGGGCACAGGACCAAGCGGCACCACAACAACAGATTAGAATGCCATTACAGCAGAACTACGTGCAAGGGACTGACTCAGATGACGATGGTCCCCTGTTTGAAACCAATAATTTTTTCACAGCTGATGGTGAGCCCATTTTCCTCACAGAAGACAAAGAATACACAGGGGCGACTCCAGACATTCGAGGGGACGAAAATTTAATCCTAGCAAACGACGTAATGTTAGAAGAAGAATCTGACGATTACCAGAGAGGGTATATGAACGCGCTGTCAGCCCAGCAAAGGAAGTATTCTCTAAGGAACAGAAACGTCGCAATCAACCCCATTCAAAAAAGAAAATAACTACAAATCGAGGACGAGGCACAGAAGAAAGGAAAAGAGGCGGCCAATCCTTCATCCAGCAGAGCACTCGTAGTTACTAATACAACTGAGAACGCTGCAAAAGAGAAAAGAAAGTAGAACACAGCGAAAGAGAAAACAAAGAAGAAAGACCCTCCTACTAAAGAGGTAGAAAAAGCTCCCTCCTTTAATTTAGAAAGTGAAATTTCCAAGTTGAAAGTGTCCGTGCCTTTGACCGAGTTGGTAAAGAATAGTGTATATAAGAGTCAGGTATCTAAAGCCTTGCAAATAGACCCTCTTTCTGATATGGTTAATGTGGAAGATGACTACCCAGAGCTAATCTTTGGTCCAGCCACAGGAGAATCTGAAGAAAACGAAATTCCTCCCTTTTACCTGAGTCTTAGGTTGCATGAGTTTGTCTTGCATAACACCATGTTGGACTCTGGGGCCTCGCATAATTTGATGCCCAAAGATGTCATGGAAAAGTTAGGCCTTGATGTTACTAGAAAGTACCATGATTTGTATTCTTTTGACTCAAGTAGGGTCCATTGTATTGGTCTCATCAAAGATTTAGTAGTGTCTTTAGATCAAATCCCAGCTAAAAATGTCTTGATGGATGTAGTTTTTGCCGATGTCCCACCACAGTTTGGAATGCTTCTATCTAGTTCTTGGGGTGCAAAACTTAAAGGAACCATACAGCTTGATTTCTCCTATGCCACAATCCCTGTATTTGGCCAGTTGAGGAAGTTATATAGGGAGAAGAAAATGAAATATATGATCACCAGTAAAGATAAGCCCGTGAATCATCCCATCAATGCAGTCCACACAGATTTAGAATCGTTTGTCCTATATTCAGATGGTGGTCTAAATGATGAGGATGTTCAGTTAGTACAAGTGGAGGAGATACCTGAGATCTCAGAAAATTTCAGAGATGTCCTCAAGCAGGAGAAGGACAAAGCAGCAAGTATTTCTGAGCCTCCTGACTGCTAGCAGCAAAGGGATAATGAAAAGCCAAAAATCAACCAAGGTGAAAAGAAGGAAGAAACTAAATTTCAGCATCTACAAGAGGAAGAAGAAGGCCTGTGGAGTATGGATTTCGATGGAGCTGTTGGTAAGGATGGAGCCGGCATTGGAATATGGGTAAGGAGTCCTATGTTTCAACCTGAAAAGGTCCCTACTAATGTCAGAGTATGTGCTTATAAGTTGGCCTTTGAATGCTCTAACAATGAAGCAGAGTATGAAGCTCTGATTGCATGCCTCAAAATCTTGAAAAAGTTGAAGGCAAAAAGGATTTCTGTGTATGGCGACTCTGAGTTCATAATCAAGCAGGTGAAAGGAGAATACCAAGCTAAACATCCAAGACTAAGGGCATACAAAAATGCAGTTCTGGACATTTTGAAGACATTCCCAGAATACACTTTGACAGCGGTACCCAGGATGCAGAATCTTATTGCTGATTCTCTTGCCACTACTGCAAGTAACCTGAAGATTCCGATGAACTCCAGCAACAAATTCGAGATTCATGTCAAACATAGGCCCGCTGTTCTGGATAATTTAAGGTATTGGCAATTATTTTGGGACGATAATGAGATCAATGCATTTTTACAGGGTGATGGAAAATTCAAGGACACTCCCATAGAAGGTGAGTATGTGGTTTATGATCAAGAATTGGAAACAAATCAAATGGACATATTGCAGCTGAAAGATAATATAATTCCTAGAGGTCTTATACCTCTAGAGGAGCTGTTTGATCAGGACGATGTTGCAAAGAAGCCAAGCTTGGTGTCCACAGAAAAAGGAATCGAAGATGTGAATCTTGGAACACCTGATCAGCCCAAGTTTGTGAAATTGTCAAAGACATTGTCCCCTGAAGCGAAGGAGAAGTATGTGAAGTTTCTTTCTGAATTTTCTGATTTTTTTGCATGGGATTATTCAGATTTGAAGGTATATAATAAGAACATAATTCAGCATACTATCCCTATCAAGCCGGATCAAAAGCCATTTAGACAGAAACTGAGAAGAATCAACCCAAAGCTGCTGCCATCCATCGAGAAAGAGGTAAACAGATTGTACAAAGCTGGTATCATAGTCCCCATTAGATTTTCTAACTGGATTTCAAATTTGGTCCCAGTACGAAAGAAGACTAGAGAAATAAGGTTGTGCATAGATTTTCGGAACCTGAATAAGGCTTCCTTAAAGGATAATTATCCACTTCTGAAAATCGACCATATTCTACATAGAGTAGTTGGAGCATCCAAGATGTCACTACTTGATGGCTACTCAGGCTACAACCAGATCTTGGTGCATGAGAAAGACCAAGATAAAACTGCCTTCACAACACCCTGGGGAACCTTCCAGTACGCCAAAATGCCTTTCGGACTGAAGAATGCAGGAGCTACTTTCCAGTGTGCAATGGAAATCACTTTTGCCAATGAAAAAGATGTCTTTCTGGTTGTTTATTTGGATGATCTAACAGTGTTTTCAAGATCAGATGATGAGCATTTGCACCATTTGAGAGTTTTTTTTCAGCGATGCAGAAAGTTTGGGATTTCTCTCAATCCCAAGAAGTGTCTTTTTGCCATGGATGAAGGCAAGCTGCTGGGGCATATCATCTCCAAAGATGGTATTCGCATCGATCCAGCCAGAGTGGAGGAAATCCAGCTCATAAATCTGCCACAGAACAAGAAGGAGATCCAAGCATTCAATGGTAAGATGAACTTCTTACGTCGATTTATACCCAATCTGGCTGAACATTTGAGGGAAATGACTAATATGTTGAAGAAAGATAGCACTGTTAAAAGGAGCGAGGAGGCCATCAAATCATTCAATCCGGTAAAGTTTGCTTTGTCCAATGCCCCAGTTTTGATCAGTCTCAACTACACTCAAGACTTTATCATATTTTCGTTTGCATCTGAGCATACTTTGGCTGTTGTTTTAATGCAAAAGAGAGACGAGATTGAAAAGCCAATTTCCTTTTTCAGTAGAACTATTAGAGACGCTGCTTTGAGGTATACTATCATTGAAAAACAGGCATTGGCCCTTATCAAAGCATTGAAGGATTTAAGGGTCTATATTTTGTACTCACATACTATAGCATATGTCCCCAACGCAGAAGTGAAGGATGTGTTGATGCAAACTGATCCAGAAGGTCGGAGAGGTAAATGGATAGCGGCCATGTTGGAGTACGATCTGGAGATCAAGCCCACGAAATTGATCAAAGGCCAAGGCTTGGCGAAATTGATGGCCCAATCAAATCTGTGTGCTTTATAAACCTCATAACAGCAGTGGCAGAAGATGAAGATGAAGGTTTTCTGGTTCCAATTTCTGATATTTTTCTGCAGTCCCTGTGGTATTCAGACATTGTCTATGTCCTTTAGCATTTTTCACCTCCTACGGGCGTGTCCAAGAGCAAAGGTAGATCCCTGAAACTAAAAGCTGCAAAATACTGCATTTTAGACAGAGCTCTGTATTGGAAAGATCTAGGAGGTGTTCTGCTCAATTGTTTGGTTGAAGAAGAAGCGTAGAAGGTAATGCAAGAGTTTCATAAAGGCGACTGTGGCGGTCACTTGTTTTGGAAGACTACAGCCAGAAAGATATTAAGAGAAGGATATTATTGGCCCACATTATTCTCTGATTTATATAAGGCCGTAACAAAATGTCATGAATGCCAAATCTTCCAAGGGAAGAAGAAATTGCTTCCACTCCCTTTGAGACCAGTTTCGGTGAACGCACCCTTTTAGCAGTGGGGGCTCGATTTTATAGGAGAGATTCATCCCGCGTCCTCAGCACAACACCGATGGATATTGACAGGGACAGATTACTTTACTAAATGGATCGCGGCCATCCCAGCCAGGCAATCAACAGACACGGTAATCATTCAATTCCTGGAATCAAATATTCTATCTCGTTTTGGCTTCCCCTGCAAAATCATAATAGACAATGCAGCAGCGTTCAGGTCCAAGAAAATGATCGACTTTTGTGACAAATACAACATCGCGCTAGGCCATTCAACAGCCTATTATCCATAAGGAAATGGCCTGGCTGAGTCATCTAACAAATCATTGGTGAATATAATTAAGAAAATGCTGGAGGCAAACAAAAGAAATTGGCACCGAAAGCTCATCAACGCACTATGGGCAGACAGAGTTAGCAGTAAAACATAAATAGGTATGTCACCATTTGAGCTGGTTTATGGTACTGACGTTGTCTTTCCTACATCCCTTACAGTCCCAGTTATGAAATTATTGCAAGAAATTGGCAGCGAGGACAATGAAAATCATCGAAGGATCAATCAAATGATCCACCTTCAGCAAACAAGAGAGGAAGTGTCACAGAATTCTATTCAGTTGCAGGAGAAAATTAAAAATATTTATGACAGGAAGACAAAAGCAGATAAGTTTCAGCTGGATGATATAGTGTTGAAATGGGATGCCAGAAATGAAGACAAAGGGAAGCATGGTAAGTTCGACAATCTGTGGAAAGGACCATACAAGATATCAACATAAGAGGACAAAATTCCTTCTTGCTTTCAGAAATGGATGGTAAAGATTTCCTTGGAGGAGCAGTGAATGGTAGGCTTTTGAAGCACTACCATTTTTGAAAACAAAGGATCAAAATCTATGTCATCACCATTGTATATACCATGTTATGTTTATCAGAGTGTAGAATACACAATCATTGAAGTTTGGGGCCCGAGGTGAAGGCTATAAGACTTGGATGACTTGTGTAGGGTCTGGTTTTATTTCAGTTTTTCAGTCTTAGTCTTGAGTCAGTGTCAGTCTGCATTGTGTCAGTCTTTCAGTATTTTTGACTCCATGCCCAATGGATAAGGCTACTTGGTCTACGGTGTTCTTGGCATCTCCAAGGAGCTGCCACCCCCATTGGAGCCAATGTTAGTGTCAGTCTAGTCATACTGCCATCAGTGATCAAAACTACCCTTTTGCATTTGCATATTAGGTGTCTCATACCGAATAAAATTTCACCATTCCGCTAGGTCATGGATTCATTGATGGTAGTAATTTTTATCAGTTTTCCCTCATGATGATACTTGTTTTTTTTCCTCCTTATGGTCTTCAGACATTAGTCTCTTTCATTCTCAAAACTATACCAGTAGGTCACAGGATGGGTCTCATTAGTTTCTAAGGTCTCACCATGGTCAAGTTAATGGGTCAAATGTCAATAACGTTAGCAAGGTCAAGGAAGTCAATAAATTCAAAGTCACAGCACCAAGGCAATCAAAGAAGACATTTATTCAGCTTGATGTAAGATTCACCTCAAAACCATGTTTTGAGGTGAAAGCATGATACTTTGCCTTTCGGTCACAATTCAGAAGCTGTTATCTCCGCAAAGTGAGGTCCCTGCCTTCAAAGAATTTTTCCACAGCATTTTCAGCACTAGATCATCTTCAAAGCAGATCCATCAGAAAAAGCCCGGAAAGAGCTTTCCAACGGTATACTACACTCTCAAAACTGACTTCTGAATTGAATTTTATGCTTAAGTGAAGTAAAAGCCCTTATACCCTCATATACCCCCTATTTCCCCATTTTCCCTTTGAAACTTTTTGTTATTAAAGTTTAATATTCCTTTAAAAAATTCCCTTTTCCCCTTTTTCGACTATAAAATCACATTATAAATACAAATGCGATTATGCTAAACCACTTCCCCTCCATGCCTTAGGACTTTATAATAAAAAGTTCACATTATAATATCCCACCGCAACCACTGCCCCTTCATGTCTTTAAGCCTTATAGCAAAGTCCAAACTTTATGTTATATAAACCCCAATCAAAAATCGCAGTCGCGTGTTCTATTTGAAGAGCTCCGATCATCCCATCGTAAACACTTGCGATGTGATTGATCGCACACAACTCCGATCATCACAATCGCAAGTCCCTCCCCCGATCCTTCGATTGCGATCCATCGCTTCCCGCCTCCTGATCCGCCCCTCCGATTAATCGCTCCCGATTATCCCTTAGCCGTCGATTCCTCCATCCAATTCGACAGTCCTCCGCCAATCGGAACATCCCAATCGCACCATTTAAATCCCGCCTCCGATTGAAGCCCCCGATTGATGTCGCAACCATCGATCTTTCCCGCCGATCGGACGGTCCACAATCAATCGCATCCCCTCCTTCCGAATCTCTCAATCGCAAGTCCCTTCCCGATCCTCCGATTGACATACCCCCGATTAACCCACAACCGTCGATCTTCCCTGCCAATCGGACGGCCCACGTCTAATCACTTAATCGCACATCCCTTCTTCCCGATTGCGATTACTCTCCTCTTACGATTTGCAATTGCGATTGGTCCTTGGGTCCCACCATCAGTACTTCCGCTCATTCATAAATAAAGGGCCTAGCCCTTTGTTAATTCAGTACTTTGGTTATATTTGTTTATTACAAAGGCCTTCCTCCCATCGCATCGCATATCTATAATATGTCACTCCGTCGTGCCCTCCGCTCCGATTGCGATTGCGATTGTTGTTTGTTATGTCATATCTCTCCGCTCCCCCATTCCGATTGCAATTATAATGCAATTATCGCCTCCTTTCCCTCCTCTGTCCCATTGAAAATATGGTTTCCCTTCACAAAGCATATATGTTATTACGTTCTATTTCTGTAGTATTTTATTAAAAAAGTCAGAGAATAAATAAATAATGGAAAGCGGAACGTCAAAGGCCAAAGAAACAGAAATTTAACAGTCGCATCTTCAGCAATGATTCTAAAGGATCCACGCTACAGGTTTCGCCTCCGCATTGGATATCCGAAAATTTCAGGAGGAATAATGTAACGCAGCTCTTCCTTTACGGATAGATTATTGGCTCTTGGTTTTCCATCTTCAGTTATGATTCCTCCTTCTCCTATCGATCTATATTCCCACAAATTAAGGCTCATTTATTGTAAATTCCAATCATTTGTAAGAGGAGGCAACAAAGTCTCGAGGTCTAAAACTCGTGCTAGGAATAAAGGTGGTAGTGAGCACTGTGCTCCGTTGTACAGTTTGACAGGGAATTAATAAAGTGATGCAGCTCTGATTTGTGGGATTCATGTGGTATGAGTTTTAGCATATGTCTTTTCTTTATGTTTCATATGTACTTTGTTATGTTGCAACATTCATTCATAAACATTTCCAGTTGAATTTTTTCAAGTTAGAAAGGTAGAATCCATTTTATATGCTCTGCCTTGGGGAATCATTCATACTCTTTTATTTTCTTCTGTTTTAAAAGGATTCATTTAGTATACCCTTTTCAGCTTCTCAACAATATTTCTGCTCCACCTTATTTCAAACTTGATTGATAAATCTCCTGCCTATCTTGCCCCATGAAATATCCTGTACCCTGATTTAATTCCTCAGTTCATACTATCCTTTTGTTCCATACATCCCTGAAATCTCAATTATCCATCAAAACTCTTTTCCCCATTTATATACCTAGCCTAAAATCAGTTTCATTATTGCTTTATCGAATATCTACTCTACGGAGAGAGCCCTCTCCTGTCCTTGTAGGGCTAGCTACAAGGCTAAGCATGGTTTAGTTGTTACCCTGATTTTCCTTTTTTAGCCTGAGGTTCAGATTGGGTGCTAACACCTCCAACTGTAATTTCATCACTGCAATATCTCTTTCTCTATCCTCATCATTCATATTATCTCTATGGCATTATTTAGAACATCTTCTCTGATCCTCCATGATCATCTTCTTCATGAGCTCCTCACTCACTATGAGTTGCATTAAGCCTCTGCAAAAACAAGTTCTCCCTGCTGCCACTTACCTCACCAATCCCCTCTCTGGACTTGGTCTTTTGGAAAGAACTGGTTCTCTATCTATGGAACCTCTTGAGCACTCTCTTCTACTCTCTCTAGGCTTATATCCTCAACTCACCTTCTCTTGAGAACACTTTAGTTGTTCTCCCTATCCAACCTTTAGCTGGAATATTTAGGTTCACTGCCATCATCACCAAAAACTTTGTCTTCATCTTGTCTATAACTAGAAACCTTCAATCACAATTTTTAAACCAGATTAAAATTATCTCACCTTCAAGATCTCTGCATGACCTTGTTCTCTTAATTCACTAGTAATTTGATTGGACTGTCTTCATTTATTTCTGCAAATGCCTATTCACTTCAATTTTGTGTATCTCCTTCTTATCAGATTTAGAATCCGATCTCCTCTTATTTCTCCCATCACACATACATTTTAAAAAAAATCTTTAATTTTTAAAAGAGATTTCCAGCTCTAATACCAAAATGATGCATCCTTGGCTGCGTTTACCCACAATATGCATATAAAATTTAAAAATGCATACCCACATGCATATAATCCAATAATCTAGCGCGAAAGCTTCTTATTTAATCTTCAAAAGAAGATTTCCTCACTTTTTAACCCATGGTTATAAAACCCAACAATAATAAATTCATATGCAGAAGCTTTTATATCAATTTTTAAATAAGCCATAATAAAGCACCCACACATTACAAACCAACTGCATATAATCTACAACAACAAAATATTTCCCCAAAATCACATTTCAACCATTTGTTGATATAGTCATTTATCGGACTATTTCTTTCTCTTTTTCACTCAGAAAATAAACTCACCTTATGGAAATTTGATATATATAAAGTGTGATTTAATTTAAAACCCAAAGGTCTCAGCATATATTAATGTTTAGCCCAATCCATTCACCTTTCCACTTTTCAGCATATGCTTTTCCTCATCTTTGTTTAGAATCTCTAACACCAAACAATAACACCAAGTTTTCTACGCATTTGATTTTGGATACAAACCCAAAACACCAACATAATATTATATTCAGGTCCCACAGCATTTACAACTTACCCATCCATTTCTACAATCTAATCTTCGTCGTCCATTTCACTGCTCCAGATCCAACGAACATTGCTCGATATCACACTCCAACTAGCACGATGGTTAAAAATTTTGAACTTATGCAAAATTAGTGGTTTTTAATTGCCACGCGTCAGATTCTAAACGCTATCGCATTTCCTCTAGCAATTACCGCTTACCATTCTCAACCTACGCGAAAACCGCATGTGGTTTTATAAAACCATCTTCTTCATACCTCTATGCCATTGTGTCCACTTTCATTTGACTCAGGTTTCTAAATAGGACTATGGTTCCAACTTGAAATAATTTCACAATGGCCATACCATACATCTTAATTTTTTTTTAGCGATGCAAATATTTATGGAGGGTTCCATAAATACATAATTCCAGAATTTAGGAAATTCTACCAGTTATGAAAATCGATAAGTACATTTCCAAATTGCGTAAACTACTTACCAATATTCAAACCCACTCTAGCATTTAGACAATGCAGGGCTTAATCTCATAATATTCATCTTCTTGTTGGGTATGTGTTATACTCTTTCCACGATTAAGCACGTGCGGGGGGGCGATAGCCCCTCCTTTGCGCTGGGTGCAACTGGGGGGTCATAGGGGGGGCGGTAGCCCCCCCTGTCGGGGCCGGGGGCAGCGCCCCGACGAAAATTTTTGGTCCTTAATTTCCGGTGGGTCGTCCGCATCCATGATTTTGTGCATGGTTTTGCACATGGTTTTGGGGTACAATGGTTTTCGGCCCCTGGTATTTTTGTAGATCTGGTCAAGGAAACTATGGTTATGTTCTAATCTAGGGTTAATGGATTAGGGTTAATGTATGCTTCGACATGTATATATATGTGTTGTAACATTAAAAGGAATATAATGAAAAATCAAGCTGGTCGTCCCGATTTGGGATCCAGGGGAAAATCTCTTTGTTTATCTGTTTTATGTTTTATGCTCTCGCTATTGTTTATTTTTTGTTATAAGATTCGTGTGTAGATTATTTTCTGTTCAGGGTTAAAACCTACAAGTGGTATTAGAGCTATTTTGGCTTCAAGGGGACGCCTTTGTTGCTGAGGGTTTTTTGCTTGGGCCTGAGGTAGACCCTGTTCAGTGGGAGATCTGCAGGATCAATTCTTGTGGTGAAAGAAGATGGCGAGTGGCAGAAAGATAGAGATCGAGAAATTTAATGGTAAGAGTTTTGAGTTGTGGAAGCTCAAGATGGAGGATCTGCTGGTGGATAAAGATCAATGGATTGTGGTAGATCCAGGTACTAAACCAACGACAATGTCAGATGAAGATTGGAAGAAACTACATCGGAAGGCTAAGAGCACAATACGGTTGTGTGTCTCAGATTCAGTATTGTTGAATGTATCTGGGGAAGATACGACGAAGAATTTGTGAGAAAAAATTGGGACTTTGTACCAATCTAAGTCTCTTGTGAATAAGTTGTTCCTGCGGAAAAATCCTTATAACCTAAGGATGAAGGATGGAGACTTGGTGACAGAGCATCTGAATGCCTTCAATACTGTGGTAAGTCAACTATCATATGTTGATATTAAAATCTTAGATGAAGATAAGTGCATCAGTTTGTTTTGTTCTCTGCCAGACTCATGGGATAGTCTGGTTATTACAATAGGTAGCAATACAACTACCTTGAATTTCGAGACATTGTCTCAGCCTTGCTGTCGGAGGAAATGAGACGAAGAAATATGGAGGGTCAGAATGGAGATGCCTTATCTGTACGAGGAAGGTCCTAGAACAGAAACAAGAATAAGGTTTCGAGTGGGAGATCCAAATCTAGAGGGAGATCTAAATATCCTCGAAATTTTGTAAAGGTATGCTGGAAATGTGGAAAGGAAGGGCACTATAAAAAGGACTGCAGATCTAAAGCTCCTGAGAAAGGAAAGGGATCTGATGATTCTCCTTCTGCAGAGGCAAAAACCACCTCGAATGAAGTTGGGGATGTGTATTTGGCTTCTTCTCCAAGTACACATGTAGATCATGATTCATGGTTGATTGAATCAGGTGTATCCTTTCACTTCACTCCCCATAGGGAGTGGTTATGCGAGTATGAGAAATATGATGGCAGCGATGTATTCCTAGGGGATGATAGGAAGGCCAGAATCATTGGACGTGGAAAGGTCAAGCTGAAGCTGCAAGGTGGAAGGATTGGAACACTTCGTGGTGTTCTGCATATTCCTGCATTGGCTAGAAATCTAATTTCTATAAGCAAGATGGATGATGCAGGTGTAAAAATATTTTTCGAGAAAGGTGCCTGCAAGATCGTTCGAGGAGCACTGGTATTAATGTGGGGAGTTCGGAATGGAACTCTGTACAAGCTACAAGGTAGCACTATTATTGATCGGTGTAATAGTTCTATTGTTCCTAAAAGTGGAGCAGAAAGCCTAGATGTCTCTAGAGAAAAGACCATGCTATGGCATCAAAGGCTTGGACATATTGGAGAGAAGGGCCTTTGGATACTGCATAGAAATGGTATGGTAGAAGGTATTTCTAATTGCTCTCTGGATTTCAATTTCTGTGAAAATTTTGTATATGGGAAGAATAATCGAGTGAGTTTTCCTTCTGGTGCTAAGAGGGCGAACAAGATATTAGAACTTGTGCACAGTGATGTGTTTTGACCTATGTCAGTTCCATCACTGGGAAAGTCTGTGTACTATGTTTCATTCATAGATGACTTCTCAAGAAATACATGGATATATTTCTTGAGGAAGAAATCTGAAGTCTTTGACAAATTTAAAGAATTTAAGGCTCTGGTGGAAAACCAGATAGAGAAGAAGATAAAGGCGTTGAGTACAAATAATGGTGGGGAGTTCTGCAAGAAGGAATTTGAAGAGTTTTGTAAGAAGTGTGGTATAGCATGACATAAGACTACTCCATACACACCTCAGCAAAATGGAGTTGCGGAAAGAATGAACATAATGCTGATGGAAAAGGTAAGAAGCATGCTCAGTGGTACCGGTTAGGACAAGAATTTTGGGCAGAGGCAGTGGAGACTACATGTTACTTAGTTAACAGATCACCTTCATCAGCGTTGGAGGATAAGACTCCACATGAGGTATGGACTGGTAAGAAACCCTCTCTTTCACATCTAAGGGTATTTGGATGTGATGCATATATACATGTTCCAAAGGAGAAAAGGACCAAGTTGGATAATAAATCTGAAAGGTGCATCTTTATTGGGTATAAGGATGGTTTAAAGGGTTACAAGCTTTGGAACCCAGAAACAAGGAAGGTTCTGTACAGCCGAGATGTGGTGTTTAGAGAAGTGAAAGATGTTGTTAAACATGAAGTCCTGCCAAAGGAACCTGAGAAGATAGAGTTTGAGCTAAAGGAGGATGAATCAGACTCTACAACAGAAGAAGACTCAGAAGATGAAGAGCCACAAACTCCAGCTTTGAGAAGATCAGTTCGGGAAAGAAGGCAACCAGAAAGGTATAGTCCATCTGCTTTCTGTTCAGGTTTTGCCTTAACTATAATTGATGATGAACCCAGAACTGTCAGGGAGGCAGTAGATTCAGAGGATGGAAAACTCTGGAAGGAGGCCATGGTTGATGAAATGGCATCCTTGCACAAAAATGATGCATGGGATCTGGTGGAGTTGCCGGCTGGAAGGAAGCCCATTGGGAGCAAATGGGTGTTTAAGAAGAAGATGAATGTAGAAAGCAAGGTGGAGAAATACAAAGCTCGGTTGGTAGCGAAAGGTTATTCCCAGGTGCCGGGAATTGATTTTGGTGATATTTTTTCTCCTGTTGCCAAGGTTACTTCTATTAGATTACTTTTATCTGTTGCTGCTGCATTTGATTTTGAGATAGAACAGATGGATGTGAAGACAACATTTCTTCACGTGGATCTAGAAGAGGAGATCTACATGAAGCAACCTGAAGGCTTTATGGTGAAGGGTAAGAAAGAACTAGTATGCAGGTTGAAGAAGTCTCTGTATGGGTTAAAACAGTCACCAAGGATGTGGTATCAGAAATTTGATACCTATATATGGGGACTTGGCTTCACCAGAAGCAAGGAGGATCACTGTATTTATTTTAAATTAATTGGTGACTGTGTTATTTATTTGGTCTTGTATGTGGATGATATTTTGTTGATTGGAAATGACAAAGAAATTATCCAAGATTTGAAGACCCAACTGTTCTCCAAATTCGACATGAAGGATCTTGGTGCTGCAAACTATATTTTGGGCATGGAAATTAAGAGAGATTGAGCAAAGAGGAAGCTCTGGTTAAACCAGAGGAAGTATGTCGAGACTATATTGCAGAGGTTTAATATGCAGGATAGTAAACCGGTGAATGTTCCTATTCCTATAGGTTTAAAGTTGTCTGCCGAACAGTGTCCCAAGACACAAGAAGAAGAGGAGAATATGTTCCGTGTTCCATATGCAAGTGTAGTGGGTAGCCTGATGTATGCAATGGTTTGTACTAGACCAAACATTGCACATGTAGTGGGAGTATAGAGCAAGTTTATTTCAAACCTAGGGAAGGAGCATTGGACGACAGTGAAGTGGGTTTTCAGATATTTACATGGCACTAGTGATTATGGCTTGTGCTACCAGGGAAGACCAAGATTGGAAAGAATGTTGGACATTCATGGTTTTGTTGATGCAGACTGGGCTGGAGATCTGGACCAAAGAAGATCTACAAGTGGGTATGTGTTTAGCCTATTTGGAGGCGCAGTCAGTTAGATGAGTAAAAGACAGTCTGTAGTGGCTCTTTCAACTACAGAGGCAGAATACATAGCAGCTACTCATGCAAGCAAGGAAGCAGTTTGGTTGCAGAGATTGTGTTCAAGTATGGGGTTGGTACAACAAGCTATAAGGATAGACTGTGATAGCCAAAGTGCAATTTTCTTGGATAAGAACCCTGCTTATCATTCAAAGACAAAGCACATTGATGTTCAATATCACTTTGTTAGAGATATGGTTGAGGCTAAAAGGGTGTTGCTGGTAAAGGTGGACACTTTGAAGAATGTTGCAGATGCATTGACGAAGTCTGTGAGCACTCAAAAGTTCTCTTGGTGTAGAGAAACAATGGGTGTTGAAGAATTGGGCCAATGAATAAGCTCTCCTATGGGCCCCTGTAGAAAGAAATCAACAAGTGGGAGAATTTTTGGTATGTGTTATATTCTTTCTGGTGGGTAGTTCACGTCCATGATTTTGTGCATGGTTTTGCACATGGTTTTGGGGTACGATGGTTTTCGGCCCTTGGTATTTTTGTAGATTCGGTCAAGGAAACTACGATTATGTTCTAATCCAGGGTTAATGGATTAGGGTTCATGTATGCTTCAGCATGTATATATATGTGTTGTAACACTAAAAGGAATATAATGAAAAATCAAGCTGGTCCTCCCGATTTGGGATCCAGGGGAAAATCTCTGTGTTTGTTTGTTTTATGTTTTATGCTCTTGCTATTGTTTATTTTCTGTTATAAGATTCGTGTGTAGATAATTTATGTTTGAGGTTAAAGCCTACACTTCTATGGTTCTTATCCATCGTTTATAAATACAATAAAACCTCCAATGTGACTTCAACACCTGGATCTCACTTCACTGTGTTGTATATTCTTCCACATGACTCTCTCATGAGCTTATGGTCAGTTCATATGTAGAATTGTCAACACTAGATACTCTCTTCTTGTTGTCCTCTGATTTGATTTTTCCAATTAAAATCTATACATACATGTACTATGTCAAACTCTGATTCATAACATGAAATTATGAATTCATTTCTCTTCACATAATTAATAACTCAGAAAACAATCTCTTTATATATAACAAATATTTACATAGGTTTCTTCTTCTTTCAGGCCTAATTTTATGATAAATGGCCTTTCCTTTAATTTTCACGTAGGCTTACAGACCCTATCTGTCTAAAAGCTGAATCACTCCTATAATCCTTGAGTCTATATATTTTTATGCCTTTGAGGCTTACAATTTATACAAATATTTCTAAAACCAATTCTGGTTCCAAATCCTCTATTTTCTCAAAAATTTCCTATGAATCCTCTTTAATCCTAAAATCTCTACTTAATCCCTAAGGATACTCTCTCATCCTAAAATCATGAACCAATTCTAATTCAGGATTTGTAATTAATTCCTAAATCTCTCAATCCCTATGAATTCTCAACTAGCCTAATTCTCTCATGTTCTCCAACATTCGAGAACATTTACAAAATTCCTCATAATATTTCATTAATTCTCATTAAAATGACTCAAATCATTCCATTTTCATAGAAATACAAGACCCCTAAGTCTATTAAAATACAAAGAGATTCTGAGCCTAACGCTCCTACATCACTTGTCTTTGATTTCAATACAACAATCCTAGATTAGAAATCAATTATGCAAGTAGATTAAATTTTAATTCCTGAATGTAGAATAGATTTTCAAGTTAATGTAGGAATGGTGTGATTAGGTTAGTTTTTAGTTTTCATAAAATGATCCCTAACATAATTTGTGCACATATGTCTCACAAGTCCTACGGATCCCAAATTGATAATTTATGTTAGTAATATAATACAAATGATTTTACTCAACATTTTGGCGTCGTTGTTGGGGAGGCATACATAGGGATAAATGTTAGTTTAGAATTTCATTTCATTTGTTAGTTTAGTTTCAATTCCATCGCAATTTCATTTTCGCAATTTCAATTTTTCATTATTAGATTAATTTTTCATTTTATCTAACAATTTCATTTTTTATGAAATTTCATTTTCATATTTTTCAATTAATTTCATTTTGTTTGCTTATAAATCATTTTTTTTAGCTTTTAGATTTTGAAAAGATAAAATTAGTTTTTAGGATTTGACAAAATAAAATAATTTTTTTTTTCAAAATAAAATAGGAATGAATAAAATCAACTTTGAATTTCTTTTTTTTTAGTTAAAAAAAAAAAAACCAAACAAAATCATTCTATAAAAAAAAAAGAAAAAAAAATTATAAATTGTTTTGTTTAAATGAAATATATATCTAATATATTTTTAAATTTTTTGAATACAAAGAAGAAGTGATCGAAATTGATCATTTCGGCTTGCAAAGAATTTGAAAATGCACTTAAAAAATGAATTGAAACATATCCATGGAAATTCCATTATAGGAACAAATATAAGGGTTTTCGCTTATGGCAAACGCCAATGTTAGTAATATAGAATGGTTACTGGGCGAATTACAAGAACTTGAACTTGGAGTCATACACTTTCATTTTACAAATGAAATCCATGATAGGGCTTTGGTATTTAGCAAAAACCTGCAAGGAACACACTTAATCTAAATCCCTTTGATTTTTGCGCTTAAATAAATTGGTTGAATTACAATTTGTATCAATGGTAATTTGGCGAACATTTGTGGATTTGGGTCACAGAATACTAATTTGAATTTGAATCAAATACCTCCATGGCAGATATCATAGATCTATATCTCCATATCGCTTGATTTATGACACAAATTATTGCAGCATCCCAGCAAGTAATCGAAAATATTTATGCCATAAATCATAAGTTGTTAATGAGGATAACGTGGAATAGGAATAAACATCATGTGTCCCACTCGAAGCAGTTTCAGTTCCATCTCTAGTGTTGAAAAAACAGATTTCTTAGGTGTAAGTCGAGGAAATTTTCGAAGCAGTGCATACTAAATGATTTACCAGAAGTACACAAAGTTGGAGCATTGTAATATGAGTGAATTGAAACCCATAATTATTGGATGGGTATTTTCCTCTACTAAGATGTCATTGCAGGCTTCACTGGTAGGAATATTTTTTATTGAACAGAGGAAGACAAGGAAGGCCATTCGAAATTCCTAGATCTAACATTCGATCCAAAAGTAATTGATTTTATTTCCCACGGTAAATAAATTTCGTTTTCCATAAAACACACCTATTTTTGAAACACATTTTCTGATCAACTGAGGGAGAATCAAGAAAAACTAAGACGTGGATTTTTTTTGGAATGGGGTGAATTAAGTAAACTAGAAACAATTTTCTTAGATTTGTAACAGTTTGATATGTATTCATGGCTCTTAGGAGCCTTAATTATCATATTGTGTGAGGAAAAATGATTTTATTTTACACAGTGAACTGTTTGAGTGTGGCATGATGAAACTTATTAGATCTCATTGTCTCTTGTTGAAGCCACAGGTGTTCATTAGAGCATGACAACGTGAGGAAGAAAGAAAAAAATCAAGAACTCTTCAATTCTCTTATTTATGAGTGAAGTAGGTAATTAATGACTTTGGTAGATAGTTTTTACGATTAGAAATAGTTGTCGTCTTGCAAGCAATAAAAATCTGAGAACAAAGCCATTTGTTGCTAACTAACTTCCTCTTTTATCAGCCCCTCTTCATTTCTTTCTTAATATAGTGGCCATTGCTTACAATGATACTACAGCATTACCATTTGGAATTATTGATGTATGTTACCTCTCCTTTTCTTGTGTTGGGTGGTGTTGATGGTTAGAATATTTTTCACAATCAAATATGAATGCTTTCATGCAATTTCTTTTCGTTATATAACTTGCATATGCTATGGATTTTTCTCAAAATAGTGGGCTTCCATGCATTTCTACTATTTTTCCATCATATCTATCACTCAATTAAGTGCATTACTCAACATACTAAACTTCTAGGCTTCACCAGAGATTTTTCAGGGGTGCAGGTGCATGCAATTAATGTTTGAGTGTAAAAGAAAACGAGTTCTTGATTTAATAAATTTTATTTTAGCTACAGAAATTGTGCACATTCTACATTTAAACATCAATTTTGTAGCTAAGAAACGCCATTGTTTTATTCAAATTTAAAATTAGCCTAGCTTTCTCATACGATATCGGATTTTGATGATTCAAGAAGCATTGGAAAGATATCGACGATATCCACACAATAATAAAGTTATAATCATAGTTTCAAATAGTAAAGAATGAATAAATTTCTGAAAAAACACAACAGGTAAGTTGAGGCACTAGTTTCGACATAGGTATAAATTATTTTGGTTTTCCTTCGTGAACTTCTTTTATTAGTACCAATTCTCATTTTTGTGTGTAAATGTCATAACCAGAGAGATTGATCACCTATTTGTTTTGATAATCTTACATTCCATTGCAGAAGAATTACTAGTTTTTCTACAGGTTCTAGGAGGAAGGACAGATGACCATAAGTGAACAGTGTCTCTCTTAGAGACCAATTTATTTCACAAGAGGATGATTAGAACAACAATAAAGATGAAATATCAATACATGAGCACATGCTAATGCAAATCAGATCTGGCACTTGCAAGTCTTTCATATGCAATTATCTCCATCACATCCATGCTTCGTAATAAAACATTCACCTCATTTCCCTTCTTCCATTCACATCCATTCTTCAGTCACGTTCAATATCCATTCGGATTCATTCACTTCCATCCACCCCTAACTCATGAATAAAATAAATCAGGTCACTTACACGCTGATTAACTCCATTATCTTTTTCATTTTCATGTTCACTTTCCTTTCCCAAATAAACCTTGCTTCAAAGAAAATTGTATATCTATAGTCCTTTTTGAGTTTTAAAAATATTTTCAAAAGGTACCCTGAGGCTAGCATGCCTTAGTGGCAAGTTCTCTTGCTAAAAAACAATGGGAATACATTAATGTCCCTTGTTTTATAGATCTTCTAGGTGGCTCGAAATCAACAAATTTATTCATACCCAGAAAGATGTGCTTAGGCACATTGACTCTCATTTTCATCAATGGTGAGAGGTCTCGTGTGTATTAGTGGCATACATTAATGACCACTAATTCATCAATTTCTTACTATCTTTGACATCAGCAAATTCATTCACATATATAATAATTGTGTCAATGTGTGATAACGACATGAATACTATCAGATCCATCATTATTAAGCATTTTTAGGAGATTTAGGAGATGTAGATGATTCATTAAATTCAGTAGCATCAATAAAGACTCACTTTCACAATCTCATCCATCATTTTCACGACCAATGGAGAAGCATCAGATCAGATTTTTGCAGCAGCTACATATGCACAAATTATCCATTTCATAGGTAAGTAAAGGCATATTCTTTTCTAACTTTTATCATGCAATTCCTTAAAATTCTAAAGTTATAATTTTTGGAAAAACACTCCACAATATTCCTTTTCTCACTTCATAAAATTGCAAAAACCATCAGTTTGGGGGAAGGGATATCACTCCATATATTTACATATTATGCCACATCACTTTCATATTACTAACATACAACTACTATTGCGTTAATATTAAAAAATATTATATGTTTTTCAAATCATCAAATTGATGAGCTTATTAGATGGCTAAATTCTCAATGTTTTCAAGATATTTGGATGCAACAAAGAATAAACAAGGTATTGTTACAAAAGAACCAATACCCATCAATTTTGGTTGTCACACAAGAGCCAACCATAAAAAAAAAAAAAAAAAATTTGGTTGTCACTCAAGAACCAACCATAAAAGTTGAATGTTGCAATCCAATGTATTTCAAAGAAAATTTTGGAAAAAAAAAAACCAATGAAGTTATCAAATGCTATGATAATGCAAAGTTAAAGAAGAATTAATACAAGCAAAGCTCATTCAAAAGAAAGACAATGAAAATATCAAAAGAATCAATGTAATAGGTTGCATGAGGA
This sequence comes from Pinus albicaulis, assembly GCA_034641835.2. NCBI lineage: Eukaryota > Viridiplantae > Streptophyta > Pinopsida > Pinales > Pinaceae > Pinus > Pinus albicaulis. The sequence continues at coordinate 1,291,820,326 of CM076584.1, read as the reverse complement.
CATGCAATAACTTTAGTTACGGGGTATGTTGGGCCTCATAATTTTCCTTAAAAAGACATTAAGTTTCACCATCATGTCCATTATATCACCTCCATTTCACCTCCATATCACTACCATATCACTACATTCATCATTATTTGGGTTACTCTTGTGTTTTCCTAACATTATTAATTTCTAGTATTTTTAAGTGAACTTGTGATCAAAAGTTAGGAAATAATATGCATATACTTATACCTTAAAAGTGGAAAGAGTTTTGTGACATGTGTTGGTTCATTGGAAGCTTCCAAGGCCGTCTTATGTGGCTCCCAAAGATCAAATTCGAAATTAACTTCATGATATGTGGCATGTGGTTAGCAAATTGGTTGAGAATATTAGGTGTCAAAGGAGAGGAAGAAGGATCCTCATTAATGAGGAGGTTGCTTAGGAATTTGTATAAATATGATATCTCTCTCCTTTATTTGTAACCTTGTTAACTTAACGTGTCATTATTTCGTACTTTGTAATTTTGAAGAACTTGAATAAAGCTTTGAGGTTCCAAGAATGGAAGGAGATGTGAAGTAGAAGATATCATGGAGCATATTAGAATGTAATATAGAGTAGTTTTTATTTTGCAATTTTGTTTTGATATTAGTTTTTATTTCATTCAAGGATGTAATTTCATTTTAATTGTTATGTTGTTTTCATTTCAATAAAGGTTTGATAGTTTAGATTTTCCATTGATGCAAGTTTGTTCAACCAGTCGATTTTATAGTGATTAGTTTTTAATTTGAGTTGACTGTATAAATTTGTGCTCGATAAGTCATCTCAAGAAAGTAGTTCTATCATTTTCCAATTGGGTTAGATTTGGGTATTCAGATATGCAAAAACATTCTTTTTACTTGTCTTTGTCATTTAAATTCTTAGCAATAGAATTTCCAGGTGAGTGTGTAAATTTGTGCTCATTAACTCGTCTCAAGAAAGTGGTTCTATCATTTTCTAATTGGGTCATATTTCGGCATTCAGATATACAACAATATGCTTTTTACTCGTCTTTTTCATTTAAATTCTTTGCAATAGAATTTCCAGTTGATTGTGTAAATTTGTGATCGCAAAGTCATCTCAAGAACGTGATTCTATCATTTTCCCATTGGGTTAGATTTGGGCATTAAAATATACAACATCATGATTTTTACTTGTCTTTGGTTTCAATATAGCAATCCTAGATTAGAATTCAATTATGCAAGTAGATTAAATTTTAATTCTTGAATGTAGAATAGATTTTCAAGTTAGTGTAGGAATGGTGTGATTAGGTTAGTTTTTAGTTTTCATAAACTGATCCATAGCATATATTTTGCACATATGTCTCACAAATCCTATGGATCCCGAATTGATAATTTATGTTAGTAAGCTAATACAAATTATTTTACTCAACAATAGGCTAATTATTGAAAAAATAATGTTACATGTCATGCTCTCAGAGCATTAGTTACATGTATTTCTTAATAACGTCAACTTGGTGTGACCCATCTTGCTCCTGGAGCATCAATACAAGTTATTTTATATGGGGTCAGGTTGTAGAATTTTTTGCTCAAGACATTAGTAATGAATACTACAGATGATCATGGATTCATGAGATTGTGGCAGTTCCATAGGATGGTACAATATAGAGTTTGTCCTCTGGTAGATCCAGAAGTATCAATTCTACAAAGTACAACAATGATGGTAAGAAGTGATCATGTCTTCAATGGATCAAATGGGAAGCTTGAAAGTGTGGTGAAGAAAAGAGCGGAAATTGCTAGATTTAAGAGTGAATGTGAGTGCCAATGATGACCATATCGAACAAATATGACAAAGATTCATTTATTGTTGTAATGTGTGTTTTCAATATTTGTTACATATAAGAATTACATAAGGGTTTTGGAAGTTATGCTTCCTTGTATGTCATGTGTTTCAAATGGTAAATACATGTGATACATACAAGTTATGATTGTGAATGCCAAGGTGTCAATCTAGAAGTTGTTGTTTCCTATTTGTATGAGTTGTAGTTGTGTCATGTCCTAGTCATAAATCCACCTTCTTAGGATATATATTTGTGGAAGTCAGTGATTGTTATTGTTGTAATGTATTATAGTAAAGACTATCACTTACTATTTGTGGCCATAATGTGAGCAAGGATATATGCTTAAAATGTAAAAGCCATTTTAAATGGTTAATCATTTATTTAATAATAATAATAATAATAATAATAATAATCCAATTTTATGGTCATAGCCAAGCCAGACACCAAATTGGTGTATGATACCCCCTTGTTTGTGGGACAAGGAACCCACCTTTGTGCAGCAATTTGACCTCCTAAGTCTATGAAGGCATACATATTCTACCCCCTCTGGTTTTGAACCTGTGACCTTTTAGGAGGAAACACATGCTCTTAACCATTAGGACCACTCAAGATCTTAATGAAATGAATGAGATACTAATTATTTTGGAAAAGGATGTATTACATTTAGAATAATTTATCTTATGAAAAAATATTGCATTATGTTATTTTTCGAAAGGAAATTTTTAATATTTTTTTGATATATATTTATTATAGTAAAAATCTCCAAAAAACAGAAATTGTTTCTGTAATTATTGAAATTTTAAATTATTTATAACTGAATTTAATCTCAATCGTCATTAAATTTGAGTGAAAAAAAAAATGAGAGAAAGGTGTTTTTTCAATATTTAATACTAAACCATATATTTAATAATTTAATTTGCACGGGAAAAAGAATAAATAAATTTTTTATTTTTTTTCATAAATGTGGTGTAACTTAAATGATAGCACTTTAAACCTATTTTATAAGAAATAATATTTAATGGATATATTTAAATCTATATTAGGGTTTGTTGACGACCTAATAAATTTAATAAGAGTGGGAATTAAGAGATATAATTTTCATATTATTAAATTAGAATAATTTTACAGATATGGTTATTGGAATATTCAAGAGAAATTACAATTATAAATAAAATTGACACTTCCAAAGTTGTTGAGCATCACCAATCTTATGTTGTTATGAAGAATTAATTAAAAGTTACATTTATGGAGATTATAAGAGTGCCTAGATATGTAAATCTTGATGTTGTAAATGAGAATTAAGCAACGATTGAACTAAATACATCTTCCCAACCCATAATATGTGTGATTGAATAATTATTTTCCTAAGATCATTTATAGGTGAGAAAATGATCACTTAGGTGGTTAACATTTCTAATTTCCTTACTCAAAAAATATATACTAACCCAATTTTAGTGTTGTAAACAAGCTAATTAACTAGTAACATAGTATTTGCATAAACCAATTTAGTGTTGAGTTGTATGAACACCTATTAAAATCATGAAAATTGTGTATTTATGTAGTGGTAATAAGGCTACACAAATAAACATTGAATTTCCATTAGTTATCTCATATATTCTCTATCATAGCAATTATTATCTCATCGTTGTTTAAGTGTCATAAAGGTGATGTTCGGCCATGTTGATAGAAATTTGCATAATGACCTTGTAGTGTTATGTGAGACAGAGGCTTGAGATTTGAACATCACTGTATAATAGGAGACAAACTCCTCAGTTATCTTCCCTTTACCAATGAGACTCCCATTACTATTTTTTGAGATAGTGTTTTTAGAGGTTTCCTTGAAGATACAAGATTAAGAAAACTTCTTCATTGGGATAATCCCTAAGTTTCAAGCCAATGGATTCATGTTGTTAATTTAACACCTCAAGCATGAAAAGTTTTATTAAGTGGCGTAAGTTGTTGTTTATTGGAAGGGTTAGCTTGAAATATCTATTGAAAGGGATATATGAAGCACTTTATTGACATGTTCAAGATCACTGTTAATATCTTTGTGGAATTTCACTTAATGTACTACTCATCAACCCTTAGGAAAGTAGTAGAGAGGGTATTGGCATATTCACACAAAATAATTATGAAACCTTTTCCTCTCAGTTTTAGAAAATAGATTTTGTAGTATGATGTAATTTAGGAACTTTTTTTTTAGGATGCGAAACATGTGGGAGAAAGTGGACCTTAGGAATTTATTTTTTGTTAACTCTCTGAGAGATAAAATAAACTAAGAGTTGATGATCTAAGAGTAAGCCCTCCCAAAGTTTTGAACATGCCTAGCTCCATTGCAAAGAGAAAGAAATTATAAATTTGTTAGTAAAGAATGACTTAGTTAATATCATAATTGTGCTTTTTCTTCCTTTTCTAAAACTTGGACCATTTAAACTATAACCCAATCAATTATATTCTTGTAAATTTGTTAGGATCATATTTAACCTAAGTCAACTAGCCTTAAGCCAACTAGCCTTGATTGAATTCTAGGTTTTTTTATTTACATGAAGCATTTTGACTAGTCATAATCTTGGATATCTTCTTGAGCATCCACTATGTTAATGTTTTCATAGACATGCCAATGGGATTGAGGAAATCTATTTTCCATCCGTCTCCAAAAAATAAATTCTCTATCTTCAAAATCATTAGATGAAACATTTATATGTATAAATCTAGTATGACCTACACCAATATATGAGAAAGGTTTATTCTCTAAACCAAGATGGAAGCAAAAATATAAGTAACATAAAGATCACAACTCCACATTTTCCCTATTCATACATGGATTTGAACCAATATAATTCTACATATTCTTTAAAACAAAGCCAACCAAGATGGAAGCGAAAATATAAGTGACATAAAGGTCACAACTCCACATTTTCTCTTGCCATACATGGATTCGAAATTATACATGGCCTTGAACCAATATAATTGTACATATTATTTAAACCAAAGCCAAAATTATAATTTATTGTGCATATAAAATAGTATGGCTTAGAATTTTGAATTAAATCTTACATATACATATTTATATTTAGGCGCCAGTGAATGTTTTAGCAACAATTTTTTAGTAGAAAAAGTGACAAATATATTTATGTTATCATCATCAACCATCTTGGTTAATTTAATTAAAAAATAAAATGCATTTAAAATTGTCAAGTTATAAAAAAAATAAAAATGTAAAATTTTTATAAAAGGTAAACTTTAGTTTTCTTTTACGAGATTCTCTAAAAATCCAAAACTATTTAATAATTAAAAAATAAAATCTAGTAAATAGATAGTCATTGACGACTATATTAATACACTTCTTGATATTAAGTGATCAATTAAAAAACCTAGCAAGAAATAATATATTAAACATCATAATGATATAATCCACAAAAAAAAAAACTTAAAAAAAAAAAAACAAACAAACAAAACATACCAACCATAAAATGAACCCTCCTATCAACCTTTAAAATGAAGCATTTCCTCAAAATTATTTAATAATTTAAAAAGAAAAAACAACTCTTAAGATGAGCATTTCCCAAAATTGTTTAATAATAATAAAAAGAACAAACAACAAACCTGAAGTGAACTGTCATATCAACCTCTTAAGATGAGTCTTTTTTTAGAAGGGTTTACCAAATGGGTATACCAGGTCCTCCATAGGTTGCGGATGTGGTTTTATTTGGCACGATGGCACCCAAGGTTTCCAGCTTGTTGGGTTAAAACTTTTGGACTATAACAAACACTCTAATATTTTTTTTTGAAGTATCCAAATTATAGAAACTTTTAATTATTAAAAACAATTAAAATATCAAGTTAGCACACCGAATTAGTATCATGTCATCTGATAAATTACAATTTAAGACAGAAGATCGTCAAAATCGGCTCATTAACTTTATTTTATTTTAAGTAAATCACAATGTCGGCATTTCCCAAAATTGTTTAATAATAATAAAAAGAACAAACAACAAACCTGAAGTGAACTGTCATATCAACCTCTTAAGATGAGTCTTTTTTAGAAGGGTTTACCAAATGGGTATACCAGCTCCTCCATAGGTTGCGGATGTGGTTTTATTTGGCACGACGGCAGCAAAGGTTCCCAGCTGGTTGGGTTAAAACTTTTGTCAAAGTCGGCTCATTAATTTTATTTTATTTTCAAGTAAATCACAAAGTCGGCTCTTGTTTTTTTCGTATATACACCAAGATACTTGACTATAAATGTCCCTTAAGCCAGCATTGATATAGTAGAAAAGCGTGAAGCTCGCAGAGATTCTTCACATATTTGAGTTCCTCTCGGTTCAATTTACCCAATCTCCATTAAAATGGCGTTTTATGATGATGACGACATGTATGACAGTGACAGCTATGAAAACGAAAGCAATGAAAACGAACTCGAAGTGGTTGTTGAAGAATCAAAAAGTTATAGCACGGTGGGCATAGTAGCAGGTGATTCCAATTACACCGTTTTAAGTTTGGATGATGTTTCTGAGCGTCAGCGCAACGCTATAGCAACCGTTTCCGGTGTGCTTTCTGTGACTGAAAGCGAGGCAGCCATTCTTTTGCGTCACTTCGATTGGCATCCTAACAATGCCAACGACCAATGGTTTGCGGATGAGCAGAAAGTGAGGAATACTTTGGGTTTATTGTTGCAGCCAGACGAAAGCCGTGGGCCCAAAGAAGCAGAAAGGAAGGAGAAAAGTACTTGTCTGATATGTTTAGATGATCACAACATCAGAGAAATGAAGGCACTCAAGTACTGCAATCATTTATTTTGCCAAGATTGTTGGCGAAATTTTATTCATACATCTATAAATGATGATGGTGCAGGATGTCTCAACTTACGATGTCCATTTCGAGATCCACAATGCCGTGCTATTGTGAGTGAAGATATGGTTTTTTCTCTAGGGTTATCTGAGGAAGATGAGAGCAAATATAGAACATATCTTGTGAGGTCATATGTTGAAGAAAACATTAGGGTTAAATGGTGTCCAGCACGAGACTGTCAGTACTGTGTGGAGGTTGATTTTATTTCTAATGCAAGTCAGGAGGTTGTGTGCAACTGCTCCTATAAATTTTGCTGGAACTGTTTAGAAGAGTCTCATCGTCCAATAGACTGCGGAACAGTCAAAAAGTGGGTTGATGAAATTAATGATAGAGATTTATTCACCAAGTACTGGATACGTAGTCATTCGAAGCCGTGTCCAAAGTGTAAACGACCAATTGAGAAAGACCAAGGGTGTATGCATATGACATGTAGGCCTCCGTGTGACTTTAATTTCTGTTGGTTATGCCTTGATGATTGGTATAATAATCGTTCTGGCCATCATTGCAACAAATATAGTCCTGAAGCTGCAACATCAGGAAAAGACGATGGAAATCAATTCAATTCGGCCACCCACAAGGGCCATGTTACGAAAAAGTCTGCGAAAACATCTTCAGATAGATTATATTTTTATCTCGTAAGATGGAAGGAAAATGAAGAGTCTGAGCACAAGGCCTTGTCTGATTTGAAGCGTGCTCGAGAGGTACAAGTTAAAAGTCTGTATGACCTTAGGCTGACAACAATAAGTAGTTGTCACTTGACAGGGTTCAAATGTGTGGAAGATGCATGGTTACAGATTGCAGAATGCAGGCGCATTCTGAAATGGACATATGCGTATGGCTATTATTTAACTCCGTCTGGCGATCTTGCTAAACGAAAACACGAATTTTTCGAATTCCTTCAAGGTGAAGCTGAAAATAGTTTAGAACGACTTCATCAATGCGCTGAACGTGAACTGCGACATATTGTATACACTGTCCTTAACGCTAACGCAGATACTGAGATTGAGAAAAAGGCTTTAAAGGATTTGGAGGACGTCTGTATAAAACTTAAAGAGTTAACAAAATCAACTGCATACTATTTTGAAAAGTTGATTGAGGCGTTTGAAAACGATCTGTCAGAAATTAAGAATACATGAGTAGGGAGCGCGAAGGCAATTAGGACCAATTAGTAATCACTTGATGTAGTCTATTTTTACTTTTTGTGTTTTATTATGAACAAAAAAAGTTGACTTTTGGTTTATGGGCAACTAAGTGCCTACTTTGATTTCGTTTACGTTTAGTATCATTGTTGTTTCAGTAATATTATCACATTGAAATACAAATGTATTAGAGTAGGGTTTAGTTGGGTATATGTTACATTGATTAGCTTGATTATGGATTATTGTTTTATTTGAAATATAAAGAGGTTAAATGTATTTGATTATTTTTTTATTAATTGGTTAGAGTAGGGTTTAGTTGTGTATATGCTACATTAATTAGTTTGAGTAAAGTTTAATTGTGTATATGTCGTACATTAATTAATTTAAGTAGGGTTTACTTAATTTAAGTAGGGTTTACTGTTTTATTTGAAATACAAAGAGGTTAAATGTATTTGAAAATTTCTTTTATATCGTTTCATTTAAATCCAACTTGTTATTATGCACGTTACAATGTTAATGGTCTTTATGCTCCTTGCATTCATTCTTTTCATTCAAAATGAAAGCATTTGCAAAAAAAGCCCAAAGATGTTTTTTTGCATATAGTTAATACTTTGTGAAATGACAAATCAATTTGTTGCATCACGTGGAATAATTGGCTCTTAGACATCTACCCCCACAACCCCAAAGCCTTTATGACTCTTAGACATTTCCCGCATTGGGCTTCGCTCCTCAAAATGAGAATTCTTTACCAAAATTTAGACATAGGGGTACCTTGTCCAACACATGGTATAGATGTCTAAAATAATCTTAACTTAAAATAGCATTATAAAACATGGTATACATTTTAATTTCATCAATATATCATCATATTTTATAAAAGAGCTACTATGGATGTGGATTGATACTCAACTATTAATATAAAGTTGTTCATACAAAACATACTAATCATTATAGAACATGGTACATTTTGCATGATGCATGATTTGATTATTAAAAGCTTTATATTCAATTCATGGATAAGAGCAATGAAAGTTTTAGAACTCAACTTTTGATACCCTTTATAATATTTATAGTTTCTTCATACTAAGTTTTCAAGTAATGTATATTTCAAGTTGAATGATAAGTAGAATGCATCACATGATAAGGAGAATGCATATAGCTAAAATGTAGATAAGTAGAATGCATCAAAATAGTGAACAAATATAGTCACATATAAGTATAATTTTGAACTTAGTTTCATCAATTTAATCTGCCAAGACCCTCTAAAGTAGAGCTTCCATGGAGCCCATCATTCCTATCCATAAATCTATAATTTTAAAAAATATCTCTCTTTGAAGTTGTAAGTTGAGTATATCTATTAGAAGTTGTAAACTTTTGAGTATATCTTACTCAATATTTGAACTTTCATGATTTAATTTACCTTCTAAATAAGTCATTATTGGGAATATTTAATGACACTTGCTAATTATTAATTAAGAAGTCTCATTCAATTTCTACTAACTTGAAAATCAATACTCACCATCATATATTTATTTTAACTCTAGATATACTAGGCATGAAGAGGGATCAAATCTCTCAAGGCATATACTTCTTTTTAGGGGAAAATTTGATGAAAAAGTGTGCACTTCTTGATATTTGATCCTTATTTAAACAAGATAAATTAGAAGTTGAGATGGATCTATATTGGTTGTTCCTAATATTATTTATATTACATATAAATTTAACATAAATTTATCTGAAACTATTCTTATTTTTAAGAATTTTTTTTTTAATATATATGCATAGTATTAATTAAAATTTGTTGAATATGTTTCTTTTGAAAAGATACTTCTTGTTATCATGATAAATTTATAATTTTAAAAATAAATTCTCTTTCAAGTTGTAAATTAAGTGTATCTATTACATATGGAGTATGCATTTTGTAAATGTTGTAATAATGTATACTTGACTCAAACCATTCAAAACAATTCATCTATATAAATGAGATAATCCACAAATAATGAGACATCTTATTCAATATAATTTTAACTTTCATATTTTATTTTATCTTCTAAATAAGTCATTATTGGAAACATTCACTAACACTAGCTATTTATTAATTAAGAAGTTTCATTAACTTTCTACTAATTTGAGAATCAATATTCACCAACACAAATCTATTTTATCTCTAGATATGCTAGGTACCAAGATGGATTAAATCTCTCAAGACACACACTTTTGATCTTTCGACACTTGATAGATTCAAAATTAAGATGGATCTATGTTGGTTCTTTCTAATATTATTTATATTAATAATAAATTTAACATAAATTTATATAAAATATTATTATTTTTAATTCTATGAAACTCTTCATTTATTCAACATGTTTTATAAAACTACAAACATAAAGTGAGCAAAATCCAACGGCTGATCAAATTAAACTTGAAGTTTTGAAATACCATGGTTATAAATATACATATTATGGATATATTTTTATACATAGTTATTTATAATCTTTAAAAACAAAATTGCAATATAACAAATTGAATTTAATTTAGGCAGTTTATTATTATTTTTATTACTCTAATTGCAAGCTTCTGTGACCATAGTATTTGTAAAGAAAATCTTCAAAGAAAACAAATTGAAATTATTGAAGTAGAGAAACTAGTTAGTGTGGTTCATCATCAAGTCTTAATGATGAACCCCTAAATGGTTTGAAATGCATCAACCTAAAACATTCCAATATCATTTTCTTGAAGATCCTCTTTACTTTTATTACTTTTTACTTTTTATTAATTTTTTAACTAAACCAAAATTAATTTTTTTTATTAAAACTTCATTTCAATATCTTATCTAACATCTCCCCATAATAAAACATATATTGTTTTTATATTTTTAAATTTAATTTAATATCTGTTTTTCAAATCTAATTTTAAATACAATATTACAATCTCAACACTATTACATATTACCTTTTATTAACTTGGATAATACTCAAAAATAATTATACAAGGATTCTACATCTAACAATGCACAAAAAAATTTAGTATCACATAATGACAAACGCCGAATAGACCGCGACAATGTTACAGGTCACAAAAATATATTGCAAGTAAGTAACACATCTAAGAATATTTCATGTATAAGAACCTTAACCTCTTTGTCATCCTCCACAAGGCTGAGGAGTTGTGATGGCCATCTTAGAGTGCACTTAACTCCTGTTATCTCTTCTTCATTTCTTAATTACTGTAAATACTATGTGGAGGTTGATTTTATTTCTAATGCAAGTCAGGAGGTTGTGTGAAATTCCTCCTATAAATTTTTCCGGGAATCAAGTGAGAAGAGTCTCATCGTCCACCGACTGCGAAACAAATGTGGGCGGGGTTGATCAAATTAATGATACGGATTCTGATTCACCAAAGAAGTACCGGGAACCGTAGTCATTCGAAGCGTGTCCAAAGTGTAAATCCATCAATCAAGAAACCAAGGGTGTATGAATATGAAATATAGCGTTCGTGCGTAGTTTAAATTATGTTGGCTATGCCTTGACTATTGGTATAATAATCATTCTGGCCATCATTGCAACAAATATAGTCCTGAAGCTACAACATCAGGAAAAGACGATGGAAATCAATTCAATTCGGCCACCCACAATGGCCATGTTACAAAAAATTCTGCGAAAACATTTCAGATAGATTATATTTTTATCTAGTAAGATGGAAGGAAAATGAAAAGTCTAAGAAAAAGGCCTTGTCTAATTTGAAGCGTGTGCGAAAGGTACAAGTTAAAAGACTGTATGACCTTAGGCTGACGAGAATAAGTAGATGTCACTTGACAGGGTTCAAATGTGTGGAAGATGCATGGTTACAGATTGCAGAATGCAGGCGCATTCTAAAATGGACATATGCGTATGGATATTATTTAACTTCGTCTGGCAATCTTGCTAAACGAAAACAGGATTCTTTCGAATTCCTGCAAGGTGAAGCTGAAAATAGTTTAGAACGAATTCATCAATGTGCTGAACGTGAACTACGACATAATTTTGACAGCGTCCTTAACGCTAACGCAGATATTGAGATTGAGAAAAAGGCTGTAAATGATTTGGAGGACGTTTGCATGAAACATGAAGAGCTAACAAAATCAACTGCATGCTCTAATCAAAAGTCGATTGAAGCGTTTGAAAATGATCCGTCATAAATTAAGAATACATGAGGAGGGCGCGCAAAGGCAATTAGGATCAATTAGTAATCCCCAGTAATCTAGATTTGATTTTTGTGTTTTGCTATGAATAAAAGATTGACATCCGGTTTATGGCAACTAAGTGCTCGCTTTGGTTTCGTTTACGTTTAGTATCATTGTTGTTTCAGTAATACTATCAGATTGAAATACAAATATATAGAGTGTATATAGTAGGGTTTAGCTGTGTATTTGTTACATTAATTAGTTTGAGTCGGGTTTACTTTTTTATTGAAATACAAGGATGTTTATTAATTAGTTAGAGTAGGGTTTAGTTGTGTATATGTTACAATAATTATTTTGAGTAGGGTTTAGTTGTGTATAAGTTACATTAATTAGTTTAAGTGAAGTTTATTGTTTTATTTGAAATACAAGGACCATAAATATATCTGAAGAATTTTTTTATTAATTAGTTTGAATACGGTTTATTGTTTTAATTAATTAATTTGAAATTTTCTACATTTAAACCCAACTTGTTATTACGCATATTACAGTGCCTATGGTCTTTATGCTCCTTGCATTCATTCTTTTTATTCAAAATGAAAGCATATACAAAAAATATCATAGATGTTTATTGCATATAGTTAAAACTTTGTGAAATGACCAATGAATTTTCTTTGTATTCCCCTCGAAATTGCAATTTTTAAAGAAAAAACTTGTTTTAATGTTACTTGAGTTCATCCATCAGCTTGCAATATGAAAGTTGTTGTTGACCTGACTGAACTTATTTTGCCTTCATCTAGCCTTATCTTTTGTCTCTCGGAAATTATGACAATTCATAAATTAGGGATAAAGTGTACGGTAACATTTTTTTATTTCAATGACCCTCATTTCACAGAGATTACTAGATATACTCTATCTAGGACTCTCATCTTAAATTTGTGAGATATCAATCAGTGATACAGGCCAAAACTAGGTTGTCTTACCACCATATTATCTCCTTGTCTACACCGTCACAAAAGGGACATCCCTAAGCATACATTTTTTATCCGCTTTATTTTCCCTCACAGTTACATTAGTGATCCGGATTTATGCAATAGGCGGGTGACCACCAATATCCACCTGGATCATTCCTCCCCCCTTAGGAAGCAATGGTCCCCATTGCGTTAAGTTCCTCCATGAGATGAGGAAATTTCTGCTGAACTTGGTCCCTTGTGAACCACTTTCCTTGGTGCAGGAGTTGGCCAGCTTTGACAACCCGATACAGTTGGATCCTCTGTTGGCGAGTGTTCTTAATTTGCATGTCCATGATCCAATCTGCAGGCTCGTTCATGCAACAGACTCAACTCCAACAGGTGAGTTGTTGTCTCCAGTCCGAGATGTCCGTGAGAGGTGGCAAAAGCAAGTGACAAAGGCGAGGAACATTGAAGACCGGGTGCGTACCTGGCGAATGGTGGAACACCGAGTCGAATGGCCGGTTCTTACGTCTCAGGATGCCGTACGCCCGCATCGAGCGGGCGCTATGTGGGATCCAGCAGGCGCGCTCCTTCTGCAAATGTAGCCATACTTTGTCACCCACCCGGAAGTTGTGTGGCACCCTGTTGATCATGGCAGCTGCTTGTACTTGGCATCGGGCTCACCCAATATATCATGAACCCGTTGGCGATGTGTTGAATGCGCCATGAAGCTACTGGCTTTGTCAACTTCAGACTGGACATGAGCTGAATTGGCCTGAGCAGCTGCAAATGGCATGGCTACGTCAATGGGACATAGTGGCTGGAATCCCAAGCCCACCTGAAAGGGGCTATGGCCGATTGAACCGTGGAGAGCCCGATTATAACTATGTTGTACATAAGGGAGGCTCTCGTCCCATGTGCGTGGATGCTTTGAATTGTACATGCGCAGAATGTGTACAATCATTCTGTTGACGACCTCTGTCTGGCCATCTGTTTGGGGATGGAAAGCCGTGGACTTGGTGAGCTTGGTATCCAACATTGACCAGAGGTTGGACCAAAATGTGCTGAGGAACCTGCTATCCCGATCTGATATGATAGACTGTGGGATCCCAAAGTGCACCCACACTCGTTCAAAGAAGAGTTTAGCAGTGGCTTCTGCTGTGATATTCTTTTTGCAGGCCGCCATAATGGCCATCTTCGAGAATCTGTCGACGACCACAAAAACATAGTCATTTCCCTACTTAGTAGAAGGCAGGCCTGACATGTAATCCATGGAGATGGATTCCCAAGGTCGACTAGGGGTAGGTAGAGGAGTATATAGGCCTTGCTTCTTGATGGTCGGTTTGGCAATGGCACAAGCAATGCAGGATCTGATGTGCTTCTCGACATCCTTTCGAAGGTCCGGCCAATAGAAATACTTCTGCAGGATTGCTACTGTTTTCTCGACCCCAAAATGCCCATCGACTCGACTGTAGTGTGCTTCCCATATCATCTTGGCACGCTCGCTTGAAGGAACACAAAGGTGTCCCATGTGACATAAAAGTGCATCTTGGAGGTGAAAATTTGGAACTTGCGTACCCCCCAGGAGTGCCTTGTAAGTTTGGCCGAATTCCGGGTCACTCTCATAGAGAAGCGGCCAATCAGAAGTCTCGTGCCCACAAGCGTTGAGTACAGTGGTGAGCGCCACGATCGGTGGTCGGCTGAGGCAGTCTGCAACATGATTGGTGCTACCCTTCTTATACTTGATGTTCAAATGAAACTGTTGCAGATATGTAGACCACTTCTGATGGCGATCATTATGCAACTTCCCTTGTGTCTGTATGAACTGCAGGGGCCTGTGGTCTGTGTGGATGATTGTTTCCTTCCCCAAAATGTAATGCTTCCATTGTCGACAAGCTTGCACAATGGAGTACATTTCTTTGTCATATGTGGGGTACTTGCGAACTGTGTCAGACAATGTCTCACCGTGAAATGCCACTGGATGTCCCTGTTGAGTAAGAACTGCCCCAATAGCATAGTCAGAGGCATCTGTCTCGATCTCAAATGGCTGTTGCAAGTCTGGTAAAGTGAGCACTGGGGCAGAACAGAGGCGGTTTTTCAGTTCTGTGAATGCCTTCTGTTGAGGTTCCGACCAAAAAATTTTTGCTCTCGCTCCTCCCTTGGTGACTTGACTCAAGGGCCAAGTGATATGAGAGAATCCCAACATGAACCTCCGATAGAAATTAGCAAGACCCAGAAAGCTGCGAAGCTCTGTTATAGTGGTTGGGGCTGGCCAATCCCGAATGACTTGGATCTTGGCTGGATCCACATGCACCCCCTTTCATCAATAATGTATCCCAGATATTGAACCTGGGTCATGCCAAAAGTGCACTTCTCCAAATTGGCACACAACTTGTGTTGCCGCAGTGTTTGGAGGACTTGTGGGATGTGGTGAAGGTGCTCTTCCCAAGTCTGGCTGAAGATCAGAATATCATCCAAGTACACCACTACAAATGAGTTGGTGAATGGCCGCAAGATGTCATCCATCATCCTCATGAAGGTGGCGGGAGCATTCATCAACCCAAAAGGCATGACCAGCCATTCGAAAAGGCCTTCCTTGGCTTTGAAGGCCGTCTTCCACACATCGGAGGGTTCAATTGGTACCTAGTGATACCCAGACTTCAGGTCAATCTTGCTGAAATATTTTGCACCTTTGAGTTGATCCAGAAGGTCATCAATCCGTGGGATTAGGTACCTATTCCGGACAGTGATCTTGTTCAGCGCCCGATAGTCAATACAGAGTCTCCACGTCCCATCCTTCTTACCCAGCCTGTAGTGCGGGCTCCCACGGGCGTGGGCAGTGCAGTGTGACCTTTCTGCAATAGCTCCTACGTCTGTCTCTTCGATTTCATCGTTCTCTCGACAGACGGCAAATCGATCGGTCCATTAGGTAAGCGGCATGCAGAGTCGGAATCGATCGGGTGCTTCGGCATTTGACGGTGCGGAGGACACGTAGGTGGGGGTGAATGTGTCCTGCATTATATCACAACCTTATCCATTTGTTGTTATTTGTGCGGAGCCAGTGCGGAGTCGTGGCCACGAGTCTTCTTCTTGCCACAGGGCGGATCATCGAGAAAATAGAATTTCTGGTTTAGGAAATGAGCTTACTGCATTGTTTTGCAGTAACCAAAGAGATAGCGGCAGGAGGTGGTACCTCTGGTATCCTGTACAACTTATTTCCCAAGTAACAATAACAGCACGAGGTCAAGACTCATACACAACATGACGCTTCCACAAGTATGGTTGTCCTAATAATACATCAGAAACATCAATAGGAGCAACGTCACATAATACCTCATCCGTGAAGGGCTTGATGCTATAGGGAAGGCGGCACTGCTGGCTGACGCGGAGATCTCGTCCTTGGTGAAGCCACCCGTTGGTGTATGGATGTGGGTGAGCTGTGGTCGGCAAGCCCAACCGCTTCACGGCGTCTGCTGAAATGAGGTTCTTTTGGCTCCCATTGTCGACAATGAACTGTACAGGGGAGCCCTTTACCCACATCTGGGAGTGGAAGAGGCGTTCCTCCTCCTCTGGATCATCCGGTTCCTCCTTCTGGACCTTTGTAGTGGCAACAGTGGCGTTGAGCTCCGCATCAATAATTTGTTTCCCTTTTTCATTCCCCTTTTCAGGTTCTGATTCGGAGTCGGAGCATGCATCTGACTCAGAAGCCCTCATCTCGGCCACTAGCGACTGCTTGGCCCGACACTCACTTGTGTTGTGAGTGGAGCTCTTATGGAACTCACACCACTTTCCCGTGTCCTTCTTTGGCTTTGCGGTGCTGTTCTTTTCTTGTGGCTTCAATGAGTTGTCTTTAGCCGCCATGCCTTGGCTCGGTCCTTTGTTCTGTGGTTTGGAAGCACCTTTCCCTTACTTTTGATTCGCAGATCCACAGTATCGCTTCTTCTGCTTGAATTTCTGCTCAGTCTTGGCAGCATACCGGTATGCCGTACCAAGCGAGGAGATGTCAAGGAACTCCATTTCCTCCTGAATGTATTTGTGCAGACAGCTGCGATACTTTAGCACCAGATGTTTCTCTGAATCTTTGATACCCAAATTTGTGCGCAGGGTATGGAACAGATTCGTCAGCTCATGCACATCTTGATCCCTTTGTTATCGCAGCGTGGTCCATTGTATGTACTTGTCCTCATAGCTCCCCACGGGATAGTACTATTCCTTGACGGCGTCTCGGAAAGAATTCCAAGTTGGTACGGCCGAGAACAGAGAGGGTTCTGTCTGGTCCTTGTTCTCACAGTAGGTTTCCCACCAATCCTTAACATGGGGGGTAGCTTTGAGGAGTGCAAAAATAATCTTCTCCCGATCTGAAAAGTCATGAACAGAGAAATATCCTTCTAATAGATTCAACCATCTATCTACGGCATCTGCGTCTATTTGACCCTCAAATATGGGAATGTCAAAATTTACTTGTACCTTAAAAGGGTTGTGCCTCAGTGCATTTGCTTCCCAGATGCGAATCTGTATGGAAACAAATGTGGTTGAAGGATCGAGGCAAAGTTATCCACATCATCACATTCCTTCCACCTTTGTGTTGAGGCCTCCTCGACAATATTTTGAGTAGGATCTCACTGCTCCCTCATCTTTCTTTTCATCCCCCATGGCGTCAGGCCGAGGTTTGCGGGGTGGTCTTGCGAAAGTTCCACCGTTGTTCCCTAGCTCCTTAGCACACATGAAGCGTTGAGGACATGCAAGAAAAGGATCGAGAAAAACGGACGCTACGGTACCAACGATCGGTTATGCGGAAAGCAACGGAAGGAATAAACATATAAACACTCATCTGAAGATACGGCGGAAATAACACTTTATTTCATTAATATCAAAGAACTGAAATTTGCTTACAGACAAAATGGAAATAAAACTAGCTAGGGCGCTGGTAGCTATCTCCGAGAAGAGATGTGGCGGCTACAGGCCTCTGAACTGTGTTACAATGAGGCTCGAGGGCCTATTTATCATTTAGAAACAATGGGAAATCCTAAACGGCCAAAACCCTAACCCTAGGAGATGAAGCGCCAAAACTATGGGCCCCGTTTGGGTAAATTGGTGTTTCAACTTCCCAGGGGCGTAACTTTGGCATACGATCTCCGTTTGACGCGTACCATACCTCGTTAGAAAGATCTATCCGAGGAATACAAATTTGGAACAGGCAACATTAGTCCATGGACCCATGTTGCCCTCCGTTTTCCCAAAAAACGTCGTTTAGGGCCTCAAAACGGCTCCGGAAGTTTAGGACCCGAAAAACTGCTAAAAATAGTAAACTGTGCCGAAACTGAAAAACTGAAATAGACAATGGTGGAGCCCCAAGTGGAATAGGTGGGTGACCACCAATATCCACCTGGATCACTCTCACTAGTGTATCAATCAGTTAGACTATATAAAACTAGCTCAACCGAGTCTAACTGAGTTAAACTAAATACAACTCCATAACTACTTCTTCCAATTGTGTCATAACTCTGCCACCTGAGTTCTAACTGAGTCCTCCATGAAATAACTCCAGTAAACCCTCAGGAATAGATTAATTCCTTCTGTCAGCTGATGTGCCACATGTGTGTACTAAACTGAAGTGCTCCAAGAGAATAAGTTGTTTTTTAGAGTCCAAATATTATTAAGAGCTAATAATATCTAACATATCTATTTTTAGAGTGGCAGTCTAAAAATAGACTCCGCCCAAAATGTCTAAAAATAGAAGTCCATCTATTTTTCCAACTTGATCAACCATCCACAAATAGCATCCTACAACTCATAGAATATGATCTACATGTATAAAAATATACATAGTCTAAAAATAGACTTTGCGCCAAAAATAGCATGTGGGCCCACTTAGTGAAGGCGACTCTTTTCACTAAGCTTGTCATCTTGTTGAATATCAACACTCCCTCTCAACAAGATAGGGATTATCCTTCACCCTGATCCTATCTCTATGGTATTCGAATTTTCTCCTAGTGAGCGCCTTCGTCAGAATATCTGCATCCCGATCTTCCGTAGGAATGTAAGAAAGCAACATGATCTTCTGCTACACAAAATATTTGATATGATGGTACCGTATGTCAATATGTTTAGATATATCATGAAATACTGGATTAACCGAGAGTTTAATGCAACTCTGATTATCACAATATATCACAGTAGGATCTAAATGAGAACCAAACAAACTAACCAGGATCTTCCTCATCCATATAGCCTTGCATGCAACCAAAATTTCTGCCATGTACTCGGCCTCCGTTGAACTGAGTGCCACGGATCTTTGTTTCCTGCTATACCAAGAAACTGTTGTAGATTGGATACTGAAAATCCCTCCAGATGTGCTCTTTCTGTCCGTTGGGCTTCCTGCCCAATCTGCATCCATGAAACCATGCAGCTTCACCTCATCTGACTGTTTGTACCACAATCCATACTCAGATGTGCCCCTAAGATACCTCAAGACATGCTTCTTTGCCTTCCAAAAGAGCTTGGTAGGCTTAACCATCGCTTGTGAAAGATGGTTCACAGTATAGCATATGTCCAGTCGTGTATTGACTAAATACATGAGCAAACCAACCAATTGTTGATAAACAGTGGCATCCACTACCTCTATCGATGTAGCATCCTCCTTCCTCCAACCACCAGGAAGAGGAGTGTCGATAGGCTTGTAGCCTTGCATGTGAAACTTCTCCAGTATCTCCCTGGCGTACTTGCCTTGAGACACAAACAGTTCACCTTTCCGCTGCCAAATTTCCAATCCCAAGAAATAATGAAGGAGGCCCAAGTCCTTCATCTTGAACTCCTTTGCAAGATCTACCTTGCATGAGTGTATCAATAGTTCATCACCCGTTAGTATTAAATAATCTACATAAAGTACAGTGATAAAAAGCTTACCCTCCACCACAATCTAGTATATTTTTGGATCCGCCTCACTCTTGGCGAAAGCAAGTCCAGTGAAATAACTGTCTATCTATGTGTACCAAGCATGAGGTGCTTGTGTCAGCCCATATAGTGCTCTTTTGAGCCTGCACACATGCGAATTGCTGCTGAAGATTTCAAATCCGTTAGGCTGCTCAATGTACACCTCCTCCTCAATGATTGTGTTGAGGACCGTAGTCTTCACATCCATCTGATGAATGTGCCAACCCATCTGTGCTGAGAGAGCAAGGATGGTCCGTATGGAAGAATACCTTGTGATAGATGCAAAGGTTTCTTCATAGTCGATCCCCTTGATTTGTGAGAAGCCCCAGGCAACAAATCTTGCCTTATACTTCTCAATGCTCTCATCAGCAGCTTGCTTCACTTTGTAGATCCATATAGAACCTACCATTGATTTCTCTTTTGGCCTTGGGACAATCTTCCATGCACTGTTTCTAACAATCAAATCATACTCTTCCACCATGGCATCTACCCATGCGGGATCCTCCACAGCTTCCTCGAAAGAGGATGGCTCTGTCATGATACACTTTCTCTTTAGAGCCAGGTATCTAGTAAATCGGTCAGGTGACTGTCTCTATCTGCGCTGTGATGTTGGAACTCCTACATTCTGAACTGTATCAAGATTCAGTCGCTCAACTTCTGTAGTACACTTCTGCCCTCTGATGTTTGGTGTTGCATGAGTGGTTTCTTCCACTCCATGAACCTCCTCTTGTGGCTGATCCACATATTCAGGCTCATCTTTAGGAACAAGTAGCTCCTTCTCTGCATGCAAGTGTATCTCCCTCTCAAGCGACAACTTCATGGATTTCTCCTCATGAAATTTGATATCCCGTCGCATGATAGTGATCCGACTGTCTGGAAAATACACACGATAATTGTGGGGTGTTTCTGTGTACCCCAAAAATATCCCAACCTATGCGGTCAGCTCCAGCTTCTTCCTGGCATCTTTCGTCACATGAATGTAAACAGGTGAGCCAAGAAACTTCAAATGAGAAATATCAGGCTTCTTACTAGAAAACGCCTCTTCGGGTGTACTCATTCTAAGTACTCTATGAGGACAATGGTTTTTACACATAAACTGCAGTGTTGCATACCTTAGCCCACAAGTGTATGGGAAGGCCCTAATCATGCAACATCGCTCGTGAAACACCCATGATCGTTCTGTTCTTTCTCTCCGCAACCCCATTCTGTTGTGGGTTATGAGGCGCTATGAGTTCTCTTCGAATTCCTTCTTCGCTACAGAAGTATTTGAATTCGCCAGAGATGTATTCACCACCATTATCACTCTAGAGAGCTTTCACTTACTTCCCCGACTCTTTCTCAACCAGCGCCTTGAACTCACAGAAATTTGAGTATGTCTTGCTCTTCTTCTACATGAAGAAGATCCAGCACTTATGAGAAAAGTCATCAACAAATATCACATAATACTTGTGCTTTGCTGTTGAAGCAACCGAGAAAGGTTCACACACGATTGTGTGAATTCTCTCAAGGATCGTTGAAGCATGACTATCCTTCTCATGAAAAGTGGTCTTCACAAATTTTCCCAAAGTACATCCCTTGCACTGATTTGACTGTGCAAGTGTACCTTTGGGAAGCCCGGTAGAAATCTACTGCAAAATTTTCAAAGTGCCATGGTGAAGATGACCCAATCTCTTGTGCCATAATTCACCCTCATCTCGGCTCACCACTCCTTCTGCTTTGCCTACCATTGTAGCACACCCATCTACCTACATTGATAAATATTCTTAACTCAAATACCTATCCTCCTGGTTTGACCAGTTGTTTTATGGCGCAGGAAATATTTTCCCTCGCTAAAAACAACATCATAACCCTCGTCTTCCAGCATCGCCATAGAGATCAAATTCTTCTTCAATCCTGGAATGTGCATGAAATTCTTTAATATGAAAGGCTTATTGGACTCCCTCTCAAAGGAAATGGTCCCGATACCAGTCGCACTATATCTACCATCATCGCCCATCTCAATGTGCACTCCAAGATCCTTTTCCTTCAGATCACTAAACAAATCTTTGTCACCGGTCATATGGAAAGACACACCACTATCAAGAAACCACATTGATCCCATCACACTTGAAACCAAGCATTCGATCAAAGAAAAATCCATCTCAAATTGCAAGGCTAGGGCCTCTCCAGCAGCCTGCTTATTCTTCTTCTTCTGTGGGCAATTAGTGGCGAAATGCCCGTGCTGGTGACAGTGAAAACACTTCACCTTGGACAAATACTTTTTCTTGCCTTTAACTTCTGATTTGGAAGATTTCTTCCCTTTTCCTTTTCAAGATTTGGTAGCCAAAGCGCAATTTTCTTCATCTTCATTCTTTGATGAAGATCCATCCCTCGTACCTCGCCTTATCTCCTCCTGCACAAAATCCGACCAAAGTCGCTCCCATCCTGGCAGTTTCTCCCGTCCATTGATAGAGTCTTCGTAGCTATGTCAACTCTTTGGAAGCCCAAGGAGAGCCAAGCTCACCAATTCTTCTTCATCAATAGTAACCCCCACACTTCCCAGCTCATCCTGGAAGTGGACAAACTTTGTGAGGTATTTTGGAATACTATCGCCTTTCTCCATTTTTATTTTTCTGAGTTTGTCTTTAAGCGCCAACTTCCTCTAGTCACTTATGCTTTGGAAAAAAACTGTCAAAGCCTTCCGCATTAAGAATGGAGTGGATTTCCTGTGAAGGCTAGACACAATTTGGTCCTTCACACCTTCCAACAGAATCCATCGACACTTTGCTACCTTCTTCTGCCATGCGTCAAGTGCGGCTGCATCGCTAGAAGATGGCTTCAGAATATCAACATATATGAACTCCTTCAACCCATTATCATCCAACACCACCTCCATCTTGTCCTTCCATGTTATGTAATTCAAACTCCCATCAAGGGAATACTCCAATCACAATCCATTTAAAGACATTTCAATGAATGCTCAACTTCGACACCAAGAAACTACTGCAGCAAATTCGAATTCCACCAGCACAAAACTCTACCGCTTCAATAATTGCAATCTCCTCCAATGATAAATAATGCTCTGATACCATGTAGAAATTATATAACTTATGTGTTATATGTCCAAGATTCTCCTGATATCACACTATTTTAACTTCATGCAAAATACAAAATCTATTCCACCATTGATCATTTACGGAAATTAAATCAAGATTGCAATGCACACATGAAACAATAAAAATTCACACACATTAACATAGTTGTTTAATTGGAAAGCTTGAAGCTGAAAACCCCAAATATCTGTATATAATATATGTCATAGAGATCATGTAACAATCCTCATACAAAGCTGATCATATCAAGCTCTTAGTACAATACAATCGCTACACACTAATCAGGCTCAATCTTGCAAATCCATGCACCAATCTTTGCCACCTGCTAGCCTGCCTCTATTGCACAATTCTTGCTGAAGAATGGATTTGAATGAGTTTGAATTAACCTAGCCTTTCTCATGCAATTCTCATTGGCATCTCCACTGAGTGTTGGATGCAATCAATGCATCACTATAGTCACAACTGATAGTCTATCTTGCCCTTTCACCTATCTCTCCACTGGTCTCCACCGAAACTGCCATGCACTGTAGTTAAATGATGTATCCTTCGGTTGATTAATGAGTTATTATTTGTGAATTAATTAACTAATTAATTCACTCCACTCTCACTAGTGTATCAATCAGTTAGACTAGATACAACTAGGTCAATTGAGTTAAACTAAATACAACTCCATAACTACTTCTTCCAACTGTGTCATAACTCTGCCACTTGAGTTCTAATTGAGTCCTCCATGCAATAGCTCTAGTAAACCCTCAGGAATAGCACAATTCCTTCTGTCAGTTGATGTGCCACATCTGTTCACTGAACTGAAGTGCTCCAAGAGAATAAGTTGTTGTTTAGAGTCCAAATATTATTAAGAGCTAATAATATCCGACATATCTATTTTTAGATTGGCAGTCTAAAAATAGACTCCGCCAAAAATGTCTAAAAATAGAAGTCCATATATTTTTTCAACTTGATCAACCATCCACAAATAGCATCCTGCAAGTCATAGAATATGATCGACATGTATAAAAATAGACATAGTCTAAAAATAGACTTTGCGCCAAAAATAGCGTATGGGCCCACTTAGTGAAGGCGACTCTTTTCACTAAACTCATCACCTTGTTGAATCTCAATAAGAGAGGCTAGCAATAGTCAGTGTTATGGCATCGAGATGCATCCTGAAAACTTGTTCAAAATTTTTTGGATGTTTTTTCGCTGCTTCTCTCAACAGCTGAGTTGCAGTGCAGAGTTAGCAGTGGCAGTGCTAGCAGCAGATGCAACAATTGAGAGGGAGTCACAGTAGAGATGAAGTGTTTATTGTGGTATGTTTAGTTGCAGTACAATACAACGGTAGCGCAGTTGTTGATGGGAAGCATAAGAAATACAGAGACAGATGCTCCAGAGTCAGAGCAGTATGTAGCAGGGTATAGTTGTTAGAGCACATTCCTCGCTAAGAGGGAGTGTTGATTTTTGGTAGCATCAGATGTGCTCTAAGTCTCAAATTGTGTGGAGAGGCTTAGACACATACATTAAAAATAACCCATAAATAATTTTTGGAAATTCCACACAGAAACATTTTTATAAGAAAAAATAATTATTATTAATGAGGAAAAATAATTAATAAGTATTAATGTTAAGTTTGGGTGAAATAGAAAAGGTAGATAAAGTATAATATAATATTAGTATTTAATTGGAAATCTAATTTCAGTCGTTGATTTTTCAATGAGAAGAATATAGAGGAAGACTTGAGGGTCGTTTGTAAAAGACACTAAGAGGATATAGAGAAAAAAAATTCCAATGGAGCAAGTGCTTGGACAAAAATCAGAAGTGATTCTTGATTATAATGAAGGGAAAAGATAGTTTCCAGAGACAAATTCTTCTTAGCCTGAGAATCATCAACAAAAAAGGGCAAAGAGAGATCCAACAACTACTGCACAAAGCCAAAGAGGCTGATGCAGAGCCATGCAGGGGCTACGTAGAGGTTGCACAGAGGGCCAGAGGAAATCCAAGGGTTTGTTGAAAAAGATGGTTTCAGAAGCTGTAAGTCGTGGTGTGATACTGGGAGGTAGAGATTAGATTTTTTGTGGATCAGATCGATTCACTAGCTGAGTGATGTAGTGCCCAGGAGGGTTGACATTGGGACTGTGCAAAGCCTACCAGAGGCACATCATTCAGTTGTCAGATCAGCTGAGATTTCCAGTGATAGAGTGAGGTAAAAATCACTGATATTTATATGAATAATATTCTCTGTAATTGATTTATTTGATTTGACAATAAATGATGTATTCATATTAAATGTTTCCTAATAAATAAAATCCTCAAATTTATTGCACTAGTTTTCTCACATGGGTTTTTTTGGGGACGTTTGTCCCAAAACAACAGTGTCTTGTGTGTACATTATTTTTCTTGCTCAGTTTCATTTTTTCACAAATGTATTTTAATGGGTGAAGGTTTCTTTAGTAACTTCTTTGATATTTTAAGAAGTAATATTTTAATAACTTGTTAAATAAGATTTACAAGTAGGAGAAGTAGTTCAGTTTGTTGTAGTAGGGATGCCAGATCTAGGATCTAGGAATTCTGACAAAAAACACCTCAAAATAATTGATTGAATATTTTAAAGAAGTAGGTATCAAGAGGGATCCCATTGTTCCCTAAAACCCCGAGCATAATGGATTAGCAGAAAGGAAGAATAGAACTTGTTAGGTCCCTGTAATACTAGTGTATTGCCCTTATTGTTATTGTTAGTGTATCCCCTTGTTATTTTTGTGTCCATGTATCCCCCATATTGTTATTTTTGTGCCACATAGTATCCCATTATTGCTATTTTATTTCCTTTACATTATTATTGTTATGTAGGCTATGATTATATTGTGATCCCTTAGAGACTGGACTCCTATATATACCAAGGAGGTCTTATCATTTGAATTATACAAGAATTGTTCATTTATATGATGTAAAGGAGGCTATTTCTCAAGTTGTTGATATATCTTTCCTTTTTTTTTGTGAGTTGGTTGCATAGAATTTGGTATCATATATTTGTATTCTAGGGTTTTGCTACTTCAAAAAGGACATTTTGTAATTTTTTCTACAATTTTTTTTTTATGAAGCTTCAGATGCTAAAATGTTGACCACATGGATCTGAAATCATGGTGAATTTCATGTAAAATTTTAAGATCTTGGTTCACTATAGTTTATGAGATATGGTCTAAAGAAGTTAGGGTTTCTGCATGATCCAGAATTCATTCTCAAATAGGCGACCCGGGGAAAATCATCATAACTTCCTTTTCGAGTGTTGGATTTGAATTCCACAAAATGTGAATGAAATTTCATGGACTTTAGTTTCTTTTTTTATCAATTTAAGGGTCGAAGCCAAAAAAATTGACATATGGAAGTTTTTACAAGTTTTCTCTACTGAACCAATCCATAATCAAGTCATCATGGGAGAATTGGCATAAATTTATCTTGAAGAATCCAATATTGGTCTTACTTGTGGCATTGGAAAGAAGACTCAGAGAGATAACAAAGGAAATAATTTCAAACCTTGGAAGGCTGAATTACAAAGATACAATATTTTCAAGATCAAGCTCCTAAAAGAAAGAAAAGTGTGTGTATTTTTTTTAAATTTTGTTTGAAAAATCAGTTTGAAGTGATTCAAAGGGCATAGTGAAGTATAGATATCATTTCTTGATTCCTAATTCATAGAAAAAAAATGGATACACCTAGTAAGAAACCAAAAATATCTACTATGACATATGCATAAGAGGAAGAAATACAACATGATATAGCAAAAGTATGTGACCAAGTGCAACAAATTTCGCTCTCATGAAGAGTAACCAAAAATGAAATGGAAGATAAGATGGATGGTTTGAAGAATGGTTTAAAAGCATAGATGGAAGGTTTGAAGCATGGATTAAAATTAGACATGGAAGGTTTGAAGGATGGATTAAAAGTAGACATGGATACTAAGATGGATGGTTTAAAAGAAAACATGGAATGTTTGAAGGAAGGTTTGAAAATTTTACCTCAAGAAATATTTCCTAATAGAAAAAAGGTATTCCATGAAACCCTTGATGAGAAAAAAAGGAATGTTATCATTATTTTATAGACTATAACTTTGGATTGAAGGCCAACCACAATCCAAAGATCAATATGAGGAGGTTCGATGGAAAAGATCCAGTAGTATTAATACTACATATGGAGAAATATTTTTGATCCAGGTGGATATTGGTGGCCACCCACCTATTCCACCTAAACCTCTAGTCGGTTTGATCATTTTCCTTGATTATAGCAACATTTATTATTTTTTGTAGGTTTTTGGGTCCTAAATTTTTGGAGTTGTTTTGAACCCCTAAATTAATTTTTTGTAAGTCCCTTGTATATCCTATAGTACTCGGAGATATATTTCCGATGAGGTATAGAATGCACCAAATGAAGATGATATGACCAAGTTATGACCCCAGGAAGTTGGATGTCCAACTAACCCCAATGGGGGCCACAAACTCTTGGTGTTCCATCTCCTAGGGTTAGGGTTTTGGTTTTTAGGGTTTCCATTTTTTGTTCAATAATAAAAAATCCCTTGACCCTCATTGTAACACAGTTGAGAGGCATGTAGCAACCAAATCGCTTCTAAGAGATAAGCTACCATCACCCGAGTTATTTTATTTCCATTTTTCTTGTAAGCATATTTTAGTTCTTTGATATTAATGAAATAAAGATTTATTTTTGTTACAACTCCCTATTTATTTTTATATCTATATTATGTTGCGTTCCTACATAAGTCTGGATCAATTTTGATCTACATGATGTGTAACACACATAAAAGTTACCCATTGCATGTTTATATTTAGAACCCAATCAGGTTGTATGGTATTGATGGTTTTTTCTCGAAAACCACCTGTCACTTGGTAAATTTTTATGGTGGAAATGATATAAAATTATGAGGATACAAAGAGAAACACCTTCTTTATCCAATTTACAAATCTCAAACAAAAGGGTTCAATAATAGAGCACATTGAGGACTTCCAAAAATTGAATATCAGGGTAATCGATATTCCAAAGGAGCATAAGATTGATGTCTTCATAAATAATTTAAAGGATAAAATTCAACATGAGGGTTTTCTTTTGGAACTTGAGTCATTGGAGAAGGCATTTAGGGTGGAAAGAAAATTTGAAAGAAAAATTATGGCAACAAGGAATTCTACCACTCAGAACTATAAATATGGAAGTGTTATTGCTTCTAGCCTTCCATAACCTACAAGTTTAACACCACAACAATTGAGGAAAAAGGAGAAAAAGGGCTTTGTTACTGTTGTGATAGAAAATACACTAAAGGTCATAAGTGTGATGAGAAGAAATTATTTTACATAGATTGTGAAGAGGAGGAAGAAAAGGAACAAGAAACATCAAAAAAGGAGGATATACACAAGGAACCAACCCCATAGAAAGAAGAAATGAATCTGACCATATCTTGTAATGCATTGGAAGAAATTACCACTCCTCAAACTCTCAAGATAGAAGGATATATTAAGAAGAAAAAGGTAATATTTTTGATTGATTTAGGTAGTTCCCATAACTTTATTCATTATAAGATAGCCAAATAATTGAATTGTTTCCTATATCCAACACCAGAGTTTCAAGTGATGGTTACAAATGGAGGAACTATAAATTTCTTTAGAAAGTGCCATAATATCAAGCTAGCCATGTGGGAATATGTATTGAATATCTCAATGCTTTCCATTACAATGGGTGGTGCTGCTGTTGTACTAGGAGTCCAATGGTTACAATCTTTGGGGACGATAACTTTTAATTTTCAAGAACTTTTCTTTAATATTTTTTGGGAAGGAAAGGAAGTTGAATTAAGAGGTATTCAATGGAAACCAAGAAACATAATCAACTCTAATGGCATGAAAAATATTCTGAAGAAATAAAAATAGGGGGTAATTGCACAATTGCTCACTAGAGGTTCAAACATCAAAATCATCTATTTCTATAGATCTTGAAAAAGTATTGGGAAATCATTCCTAGGTATTTGAGACTCCCAAAGGTATCCTGACTATTCATGATCATGATCATGTTATTCATTTGATTCTAGGAAGTCTTCATCGAAACATAAGGCCTTATAGATATCCCTATTCCCAAAAGAGTGAAATGGAACGTATGGTTTCAAGAATTTGCTAGAGCCAATATAATTCAATCTAGTCTAAGTTATTTTTATGCTCCATTACTATTGGTGCACAAGAAGGATGGATCATGGTGTATGTGTTCAGATTATAGGGAGATAAAAAATATCACTATTAAACATAAATTTCCCATCCCATTCATTGATGAATTGTAGTATGAATTACATGGAGCAATTTACTTCACCAAGCTGGATCATTGTTTAAGATCTCATCAAATTATAATAATACTGAATACACTTCGAAAGAAAAATTCAGAACTCATGAGGGTCATTATGAATTTTCAGTCATGCCTTTGGCCTTACTAATGCACCTTCCACATTTAACGGTTTGATGAATTCCATTTTCAAACCCTTCCTTAGAAAATTTGTGTTAGTATTTTTTGATGATATAATAATCTACAACAAGTCTTGGAAGGATCATGTTCAACATGTTGACAGGTGCCAAAACTATTGGAGGAGAAACAATTATATGAAAAACCTACAAATTTTACTTTGGAGTACAAGAGGTGGAATATTTGGGTCATATTTTATCTCATGAAGGTGTTAAATTATACCCTAAAAATATTAAATCCATTAAGGAATTGAAAATCTCCACAAGCATAAAGCATCTTTGAGTATTTACAGGGTTAATAGGGTATTATCACAATTTTGTTAAGAATTATGGGAGAATAGTAGCACCTCTAACAACATTACTATAGAAAGATGCATTTTCCTGGAATCCAAAAGCAAATAAGGACTTTGAACATATTAAAGAGGAAATATGCTAAGCACCGGTCTTAGCTACGCCAGACTTCAAGAAAGCCTCTATTATGGAATGTGATGCCTCATGAAATGGAATTGGTGTTGTTTTAAGACAAGAAGGAAGACCCATTTCTTTTGAAAGTCATCTAATAAAAGGAAAGTATTTACACAAACCTATTTATGAGAAGGAAATTTTTGCAATACTACATGCACTAAAGAAATGATGACCTTACTTAATGGGAAGACATTTCAAGGTAAAAATAGATCATGATAGTCTTAAATACTTTTTTGAACAAATATTATCTTTAGAAGAGCAAAAAAAATGGGTCACAAAGATGTTGGTTTATGACTTTGAAATCATCTACAAAAAACGGAAGCAAAATGTTGTTGAACATGCACTCTTCAGAAAGGATGAGGATGTGGGAGTATTTATTTGTGTCATTTCTATTATCCAACCTGATTGGATAACCAAAGAAAGGGATGAATGGAAGAATGACGAATAAGTGTGGACACTCATTAAAAAGTTGCAACAATATCCCAGTACATATGATACATTTAGTTGGAAAAATTATTCATTATGGTACAAATATTGCTTATATATTTGTAATAATTCCAAACTCAAACAAAATATTATTTTGGAATTTCACAACTCCCCCTTAGAAAGGCACTCAAAATTTTTAAAAACTTACAACAGGGTCAATAAGGATTTATTTTAGATTGCCTTAAATCTGATATTCATAAGTTTGTGGTAGAATGTTTGGTTTTCCAACAAAATAAATTTGATACAGTTAAGACCTCAGGGCTGTTACAACCTTTATCCATTCTTATTCAATGTTGGGAGGAGGTCTCAATGTGTTTTATCACAAGTTTACCCAAGTTTGAAGGAAAGGGTGTCATCATGGTGGCAATTGATAGACTTAGCAGGTATGCCCACTTTTGTGCATTATCTCATCCTTTTAAAGCCAATACAGTCAATGCTATTGCATTTATTGAAATAATTCAAAAGCTACATGGAAACCTAAAGATTATTGTAAGTGACATAGATACCATTTTCACTGGAATTTTTTAGATAGAATTATTTCCTTGTCTTGGTACTCAATTAGTTCATAGATCATCTTATAATCCTCTATCTCACAGGAAATCTGAGAGTGACTTTTTTTTGGAAGGATATCTTCGTTGCTTTGTATCTGATAAACAAACACAATGGGTCAAGTGGTTGCCTCTAGCTGAATTGTGGTATAACACTTCCTTCCATACTGCAGCAAAAATTACCCCATTTATGGCACTTTATGGATATCATACACCATCCATCAGATCATATTTAAGAGAAAATTCTAAGGTTCAAACAATGGAAGATCACATTGAGCATCAACAAAAATTTATCCAAACCTTAAAGGATAACCTCACTTTCGCACATAATCGAATGAAACAACAAGCATATCAACATCGCAGTGAAAGGAGTTTTGATGTTGGTGAATAGGTATTTTAATGGCTACAATCATACAATCAAATATCCCTCAAGAAATCTAAGAAGGATAATAAATTGTCACCCAAGTACTATGGTCCTTACAAGGTGTTGAAAAATATTGGTAATATGGCATATAGAATTGATTAATTTCAGATTATCTCATTAAGTGGAAGAACTTACCCACTGAAGATTCCACATGGGAGGATGATAATTTTATACAAAGAACTAGGAACTACTCAAGCATTGAGCACAAATGTTTTTTGAAGGAGAGGGGTATATTAGGTCCCTATAATACTAGTGTATTTCGCTTATTGTTGTTGTTGTGCCCCGACCCCCATATAAGCCCACTATTATTATTGTTGTTCCCTTACATTATTATTGTTATGTAGGCTATGATTATATTGTGACCCCTTAGACTCCTATATATACCATGGAGGTCTTATCATTTAAATCATCCAATAATTCTTCATTTATATGATGTAAAGGAGGTTGCCCCCTTGAAGAGGTTATTTATCAAGTCGTTGATTTATCTTTTCTTCAGTTTTGTGATTTGGCTGCATAATAGAACCTTTTAATAATGCATAAGGTCTATGATATTTGATCAAGATCTGCCAAAATTTCTATGGGGTGAAGCAACAATGACAAAAATATATATACAAAATAGAAGTCCTCATACAATTCTTCATAATATGACATCGTAAGAAGTATAAGAAACTAGACTCTGCAAGTATTATATGTATCTTCGTTGGTTATAGCCTTTCATCAAAGTTCTATAGAATCTGCATCAAGGAAGGAAGACAAATCAAAGTGAGAAACAATGTTATATTTGATGAAATCCAAGGATATACCCAATTGAATCTGATGAAGAAGATGTACAACTATTTGAAGAAGCTGAGCATCATGCCAAGGTGCCTGAAAACCAATAAGAATAAGAAGAAGAAGGGCCAAGTGATCCTATTCAACCTATAATCATTCCCAAAACAAAGAAGAGGCAAAATTGGTTAAAAGAAACACTTGAAGATGCCGAAGGACATGGAGCAACTAAAGGAAATTTCAAAGAGAGTAAAATACCAAAGAGATACGCAGGATATGAAACATACATGACGAATTCACTCGAAACAAAACCAAATACCTTTGAAGAATTCGTTGATCAAGAAGAATGGAAGAAAGCGATGTAGGAAGAATATCAATCCATCATGAATAATGGACTTTGGGAAATCATTCCTAGACCAAGTGACAAATTTATTGTCACTTCCAAATGGATTTAAAAAATCAAGCATGCCATAGATGGAACCATAGAAAAATACAAAGCCAAATTTTTTGCAAGGGGTTTCTCACAAAATGAAGGAATAGATTATGAAGAAACCTTTGCTCCTACTTCCAGGTATACTACTATTAGATCTTTGGTTTTTCTAATTGTTACTATTGGATGGACTATCCATCAAATGGATGTCAAATAAACATCTATGAATGGAACCATTGATGAAGAAGTATATATTTAACAAACAGAAGGATTTTAGATAAATAGCAGGGATACTCATGTTTTCAGACTCAAGAAATATCTATATGGCTTGAAGCAAGCTTCTAGGGCTTGGTATGCAAGGATGGGTGCATATCTCTTAAGGATTCAGTTTGTAAAATTTTTTACTAATGCAAACCTCTACATGAAGATAGTAAAGAATGAACTATTCATTATACTAATTTATATGGATGGTTTGTTTATTATAGGTGTGGAGCACAAAATTATAGAATGCAAGAAAATATTGGCAACAAAATTTAAAATGGAAGATTCGGGTTCATGCATTATTACTTGGCCTTGGAAGTTTTGCAGAAACCCGGTGAGATATATCTTGGTCAAGGTAGGTATATAATCAAGATGCTACAAAATTTTGTCATGGTGGATTCCAAGCCTATGAATACTCCCATTATCAAAATTCTCAAGAAGTTAAGAAGCTCCAACTCAAGTCTTGTTGATCCTACAAGACATCGAAAGTTGTTGGGCTCTTTGATGTACTTGGTGAATACAAGACCCGATATATGCTTTGCTATAAATGTTCTTAGTCAATTTCATTTGGAACCTAGTCATGACCATTGTATAACTACCAAGAATAGCTTAGAATACCTATGTGGTACAATTCATCACTGCCTAAATTATGATGGAAAGGAAGTTAAGTTTACAGGTTTTACCGATTCTGATTGGGGTGGAAGTAAGATTGGTGGAATAATTACTACCAGTGGATGTTTCAGTTTGGGATATGCAATGATTTCATGGATGATTAGAAAACAATATCGTGTTGCATTAAGTAATGTTGAAGTGGAATATGTTGATGCATCTGAAGTAGGAAAATAAGTTTTTTGGTTAAGAAAACTCTTGTCAAATTTGTTTGGAAAGCCTATAGATCCTACAATGATAAATTGTGATAATCAAAGAAACATCAAGATGTTTGAATACCCTATATTCCATGCCAGGATGACGCATATAAAAAAAAAGTACCATTATATTAGGATTTTGGTACAAGATGGGGTTGTAAAGCTATACTATATTATGATGGATGATCATGTAGCTGATGTCTTGAAAAAACATATTCTGAATAAGAAGTTTGAATATTTTAGAAGGATGTCTGGATTGGTTCATTTTACAAATCTATTTTATAGGGAGAGATGAAGCATCATGTGGCAACAAGATTCTTGGGAGGACATCCAGTCGACCTATGTGTTGATGTCTATGTCCCAAAATAGGGAGGGTGGCACTGGTCATAGATCTCGGACCTTAGATACACACCTAGATCCCTGGGTTGGCATTAGAATGGAAGCTTGATGGCACCTATAGAGGTTGAATCTTGGAACACAACTTAGTCTCAATCGGTTATAGTACCATGTTTAGGTATATAATTTGTAACATTGTGCATGTTAGAATTCTTCATAGTTCATATCATTTGAGATATTTGTTGTACCTTTATATGTATGTAATTATGAATACCTCCCAAGTTAAGAGGGAATGTTGAAGAATGTAATTAGTGTCAGTATTCATTATTGCATTTTTCAAAATAAATTTTACTATTAAAGGAAATGACTTATTAAAGCATGGGTTTCATGCTTGGGTCAATTTTTTCTAGTTCAAATCCTCCATTGAAGGCTCCTTGGTTTTTTCTTGAGTCAATAGTGTCATTGCCACTTTTATTAGACCCTTCTTGGGCTTTTGTATTTTAGGTCCCTATATTACTAGTATAGTCCCTTATTGTTGTTAGTGTAACCCCCTTATTGTTATTATTGTACCCCTGTAACCCCCATATTGTTATTACTGTGCCCTTAAATTATTATTGTTAGGTCGGCTAGGATTACGTTGTGGCCCCATGGACTCCTATATATAGAAAGGAGGTTTTGTAATTTGTATCATCCAAGAATTTTTCATTCATGTAATGTATTGGAGGTTTCCTCCTCAAAGTGGCTTATTTATAAGGTGTTCATATCTCTTTTCTTCTATTTTTGGAGCTGGTTTCACAACATTTGGTATCAAAGCTTTGGATTCTAGGGTTTCGCTACTCCAAACAGGTCATCATGGCATTTTCGCTATAATTTTTTTATATGAAGTTTCAGAAGCTGAAATTTTTAGGGTGCAAATCTAAAATCCTAAGGAACAATGTCGCAAAATTTCAGAGCTTGGTTCACAATATTTTCGGAGATATGATCTGTGGAAGTTAGGTCTTTTTGCAGGCTCCTCAATTTAATCTAAAAAAGTTATTGTGGATTTTGCACCATAAAGTTTGTTATACGAAGGTTCAGAATCTGAAATTTTTAGGGCACGAAGCTAAAATCCTGAGGAAGCTCATCACAAAATTTCAGAGCTTGGTTCGCAATATTTTTGGAGATATGATCTGTGGAAGGTAGTGATTTTTCAGGCTCCTGAATTTCATCTCAAAGAGGTGATCGTGGGAAAATCTTCATAACTCTCTCTCTGAGCATCCGATTAGAGTGTCGTAAAAAGTGGTCGCAAGTACACAGACTGTAGTTTCCTTTCTATCAATTTCAGAGCTAAAAGATGAAACAGTGACACATGGAAAGTCGTACAAGTTCACTCTACTGAACCAGTCCATAATTAGGTCATTGTGGGAGATTGGACATAACTTTTCCTTAGAGAATCAAAATCAATTCAGACTAGTGGCATTCGAAAGATAATTCAGAAGGCTACCTCGGTGCCAAATTTCATATATTGAAGAGCCGCATTCACAGAGATAATCCAATTTCAATATCAAGCTCCTCAAAAGAAATAAAA
This sequence comes from Pinus albicaulis, assembly GCA_034641835.2. Classification (NCBI taxonomy): domain Eukaryota; kingdom Viridiplantae; phylum Streptophyta; class Pinopsida; order Pinales; family Pinaceae; genus Pinus; species Pinus albicaulis. The sequence goes on along the minus strand of CM076584.1, from coordinate 1,291,784,735 downwards.
AGGTGTGTATTTTTTTCCGAATTGCATAAGTCTTGTTTGAAGAATCAATTTGAATTGATTCCAAGGGCACATTGTAGAATAAATATCAATATTGGGTTCTAAAAAATGCCCCGTAAAAATAATTCAACACCCATTAAGCCTTCAGAAGGCTCTACTATGACTCATGAAGATGAAGAATTGCAACATGATCTATCAAAATTACAAGAGCAAGTGCACCAAATTTCGTTCTCGCAAAGAGCAACAAAAAATGAAATGGAAGTTTTTAAGAAAGGCATGGAAGCGAAGATGGATGGTTTGAAGAAAGGCGTGGAATCTAAGATAGATGGCATGGAAGCTGGCATGGAATCTAAGATGGATGACATGGAGATAAGATCGATGAAAAAATTAAAGACAACATGGAAAAAATGAAGAATGATCTAAAAGCAGACATGGAAGGTTTGACAAAGTTGATACAATAAATTTTTCCTAATGGTGAAAAGATAGTATAGGAAACTCATGATGAGAACAAAATAAATCTTAATCATGAGTTCATAAACTCTAATGTTGGTGGGAAGAACCACCATATTCCAAAAATGGATATGAGGAAGTTTGATGGAAAGGATCCTGTAACATGGATACTACAGATGGAGCAATATTTGATCTCCATAATGTGCAAAACACACAAAAGGTACACATTGCAACTTTACATTTAGAACAAAATACATTTGTATGGTATCGATGGCTTTTCTCCCGTAAAAAAATCGTCACTTGGTCAATATTTACGGAGGAAATGATAGCACATTATGAGGATACAAATAGAAACACCTTCTTTATCCAATTGATAAAGCTCAAACAAAAGGGTTTAGTAGGGGAGCACATTGAGGACTTCCAAAAATTGAATATAAGGGTAGCTGATATTCCATAGGAACACAAGATTGATCTCTTCATAAGTACTTTAAAGGATAACATCCAACATGAAGTTCGTGTTTTGGAACCTGATTCATTGGAGAAGGCATTCAGGTTGGATAGAAAAATTGAATGTAAAATTATGGCGACAAGGAAGCTTACCACTCACTTCTATAAAGAAGGAAGTGTTGCTACGCCTAGATTTCCACAACCTACAAGGTTGACACCACAACAACTGGAAGAAAAAATAGCAAAAGGGCTTTGCTACATTTGTGATAGCAAATACAATAAAGGTCATAAGTGTGCTGAGAAGAAATTATTTTACATAGATTGCGAAGAGGAAGAAGAAAATGAACAAGAAGAGGATATACACCAGGAACCAACCCTCAAAGAGGAAGAAATGAGTCCAACCATATCGTGTAATGCATTGGCAGGAATTACCACTCCTCAAACTCTCAAGATAGAAGGACATATCAGAAGAAAAAGGTAATAGTGTTGATTGATTCAGGTAGCGCCCATAATTTTATTCATTGTAAGGTAGCCAAGGAATTGAATTGTTTCCTATACCCAACACCATAATATCAAGTGATGGTTGCAAATGGAGGAACTATAAATTGCTCTAGAAAATGCCATAATATCAAGCTAGCCATGGGGGGATATGTATTTAATAGTCCAATGCTTTCCATTCCTGTGGGAGGTGCTGATGTTGTACTAGGAGTACAATGGTTACAATATTTGGGGAGGGTAGCTTTTAATTTTCAAGAACTTTTCTTGAATTTTTTTTATTTTTATTTATTTATTTTTTTTATTTTTTTCAGAGGGAAAGGAAGTCAAATTATGGGGTATTGTAGGGAAGCCAGGAAATATAATAATCTCTAATTTCATGACAAAGCTTCTAAAGAAATAACAATGAGGCGTAATTGCACAGTTATGCTCACTAGAAGTTCCAACATCAAAATCATCTATTTCTGCAGATCTCCAAGTCTTGGACAATAAATCCAAGGTGTTTGAAACTCCCAAAGGACTCCCATCTATTCATGATAATGATCATGCTATTCATTTGATTCCAGGAAGTGTTCCTCCAAACATCAGGCCTTATATATATCCTTATGTCCAAAAGAGTGATATTAAACGTATGATTGCAGAAATGTTAGAGGAGGGTATAATTCAACCTAGTCAAAGTTCTTTCTCTGCTCCTGTAGTATTGGTACACAAGAAAGATGGATCATGGCACATGTTTTTGGATTATAGGGAGCTCAATAAGCTCACCATTAAAGATAAATTCCCCATTCCTGTGATTGATGAATTATTGGATGAATTACATGGAGAAATTTATTTTACCAAGTTGGATATTCGCTTAGGATATCATCAAATTAGAATGAAGACTGAAGATATTCCAAAAACAACATTTTGAACTCATCAGGGTCATTATGAATTTTTGGTCATGCCTTTTGGCCTTACCAATGCACCTTCTACATTTCAAGGGTTGATGAATTCCATTTTCAAACCCTTCCTTAGAAAATTTGTGCTAGTATTTTTTGATGATATAATAATCTACAGCAGGTCTTGGAAGAATCATGTTGAACATGTTGACAGGGTGCTCAAACTATTGCAGGAGAAACAATTATATGCAAAAACATCCAAATGTTTCTTTGGGGTACAAGAGGTGGAATATCTGGGTCATATTGTATCTCACGAGGGTGTTAAAGTAGACCCTAACAAAATTAAAGCCATTAAGGAATGGAAAGTCCCCACAACCATAAAGCAGTTGCGAGGATTTCTCGGGTTAACAGGGTATTATCGCAAGTTTGTTAAGAGTTATGGGAGAATAGCAGCACCTCTAACAACATTATTGAAGAAATATGCATTTTCATGGACTCCTGAAGCAACTAAGGCCTTTGATCATCTTAAAGAGGCAATTGCCTAGCACTAGTCTTAGCTACGCCAGACTTCACAAAAACCTTTATTGTGGAATGTGATGCCTCAGGAAATGGAATTGGTGCAGTTTTAATGCAGGAAGGAAGACCCATTGCTTTTGAAAGTCGTCCAATCAAAGTAAAGTATTTACAGAAACCTATTTATGAGAAGGAAATGTTAGCAATACTGCATGCACTAAAGAAATGGAGAACTTACCTAATGGGAAGACACTTCAAGGTAAAAACTGATCATGATAGTCTTAAACACTTTTTGGAACAAAGACTATCTTCAGAAGAGCAGCAAAAATAGGTCACAAAGATGTTGGGTTATGACTTTGAAATAATCTACAAAAAATGAAAGCTTAATGTTGTTGCAGATGCACTCTCAAGAAAGAATGAAGAGGTGGAAGCATTTCTTTGTGCCATTTCTGTTATCCAACCAGATTGGATAACCGAAGCAAGAGATGAATGGAAGAAGGACAAATATGTATGGACACTCATTCAAAAGTTGCAGCAAGATCCTAGTACATCTGATACATTTAGTTGGAAAAATGATTCCTTATGGTACAAAGATCGTTTATATCTTTGTAATAATTCCCAACTAAAACAAAAGATTCTTCTGGAATTGCACACTTCTCCTTTAGGAGGACACTCAGGATTTTTAAAAACTTACCACAGGGTGAAGAAAGAATATTTTTGGGATGGCCTTAAATCTGATATTCGAAAGTTTGTGGCGGAATGTTTGGTTTGCCAGCAGAATAAAGTGGAAACAATTAAGACCCCAGGACTTCTACAACCTTTATCAATTCCAAGTCAACGTTGGGAGGAGATTTCAATGGATTTTATCACAGGTTTACCTAAGTCCGAAGGAAAGAGTGTCATCATGGTGGTAGTTGATAGACTTACCCAGTATGCACACTTTTGTGCATTATCTCATCCATTTAAAGCAAGTACAGTTGCTACTACATTTATGGACAGAATTCAAAAGCTACATGGAAGCCCAAGGGTTATTGTGAGCGACAGAGATCCCATTTTTACTGGAAATTTTTGGACGGAGTTATTTTCTTGTTTGGGTACTCAATTAGCTCATATATCATCTTATCATCCTCAATCTGATGGTCAAACTGAGATAGTAAATAAATGTTTGGAAGGATATCTTCGTTGTTTTGTATCTGATAAACAAACACAATGGGTCAAGTGGTTACCTCTCGGTGAATGGTGGTATAACACTTCCTTCCATACTGCAGCAAAAATGACCCCATTTATGGCACTTTATGGATATCATCCACCATCCATCACATCATCTTTAAAAGAAAATTCGAAGGTTCAAGCAGTGGAAGATCACATCGAGCATCAACAAGAAGTTCTCCAACTCTTAAAGGATAACCTGAATTTGGCACAAAATCGAATGAAACAATAGGTAGATCAACATTGCAGCGAGAGAATTTTTGATGTAGGAGACTGGGTATTTTTACGGCTACAACCATACAAACAAATTTCCCTCAAGCAAGCTAAGAAGGATAATAAATTATCGCCAAAGTACCATGGTCCTTACAAGGTGTTGCAAAAGGTTGGTACTATGGCATACAAATTGGAGCTTCCTTCTTCTTCACTAGTGCATCCAGTTTTCCATGTTTCATGCTTAAAGAAGGTTATAGGTGAAAATATTCCAGTTCAAACAATATTTCTAGAACTTGATGAGGAAGGAAAAATCATATTGGAACCTAAAGCGGTCATGGAAACAAGAACTCGACAGATATGGAATCAATAAATTTCAGAGTATTTCATCAAGTGGAAGAACTTACCCACTGAAGATTCTACATGGGAGGATGAGAATTTTATACAGAAGCACCCAGAGCTACTCAAGCGTTGAGGAAAACAATTTTTTGAAGGAGAGGGGCATGTTAGGTCCCTATATTACTACTATAGTCCCTTATTGTTGTTAGTTTAACCCCCTTATTGTTATTATTGTACCCCCCATATTTTTATTATTGTGCCCTTAAATTATTATTGTTAGGTTGGCTAGGATTACTTTGTGGCCCCATGGACTCCTATATATAGAAAGGAGGTTTTGTAATTTGTATCATCCAAGAATTGTTCATTCATGTAATGTATTGGAGGTTTCCCCCTCGAAGTGGCTTATTTCTAAGGTGTTGATATCTCTTTTCTTATATTTTTGGAGCTAGCTTCATAACATTGTATCTTTTCAAAATAATTATTTTTGAGTCAAAAAGTTCATTTGTCACCATCACACCAAGTTGGCCTCATCCTCATGAATTCGTCCTAAATTAGGGTTATTCAACCTAATATAAAGGCTATATATAGGGAGGCAGATCAACCTATTTGGCACACTCCCTCATCAAGTTATATCTTCAAGAAGAAGAATCAGAAAAGAAGAGCGAAGTAGCTGGATAAGGAAGAAAGAAGCTGGGAAGATATAAAATGAGTTCTTGAGCTATCGATCTCTCACACGTGTGAAGATTTTGGGTAGTTGTTGGGGCCAAAATTATAAAGCTACTACAGGACCAAAATTCTATTGATGGGAGTCAAAATTATGTATTTTAGTTGTTACTGGGAAGTTGTCACTTGGATACTTTGAAAAGGATCATCTATTATAAGGAAGGGCTAACTTGGTGATTGGAGGAGGTTTTTGTCCAGGTATAAATTTTCTTTGATTGTCTCATCTTGATTTGAGTCTACAAGTGGAAGAGCTGGATTGGGTTTTCCCGTTGCAGGGTTTTTTCCATGGTTGAGCGCATATATCTTGTGTCTCTTGTTATTGTGGTATTCATATAAATTTAATTTGGTAATTTCTTAATTAAAGATAAAATAATAAAGAATTAAAATAAACCAACATAATTCACAAGTAATTATTGAGAAAGAGGAATCAAAAGCTAATTCCTATAAGCATTGATTTATCAACAAATATAACAACCCAAATTTGTCTCCTATATTTTATAAAGAAATCCAAAATATAATTGTATTTTCCCTTTTACATAGAAACTAAATGAAGCTTGATTAATTCCCAATAAATTTTGATTCCTTCTAGACTATATCTAATTTAATGTAACTTAGGGAACCTAAATTCCCTTGAAAATAAATTATGGAACCAACTACTTTAGGAAATGGGTTTTGAACTAAATATTTCAAAGGTGAGTTTAACTTATGGATGCTCCTACATAAAATCCTCAATACTTGTGTCATACTTGATTATATCTACTCCAGTCATCAGTGTAGCATATTCTACTGGTAGTTGCTTCCATTTAGCTAGATATTGAATTTACTCCTTACCTCTAGTCTTTTTTACAACTTTTTGACCCAAAATTACTTCAATTTCCTTTTGAGATGATTTGGCCAGTTTTTTCTTCCACTTGTTGGTCTAAAATTCATCACCTACAAGTGCATCTGCTAAAATACATTTTGGTTCCTTAAAGGGGTATAATTATACTACATTGAAAATTGGTGATATTCCAATGTCCTAATGAAGTTCTAAGTCATAGGCATGGGAAGAAAATTTCCTCAAGATTTTACATGGACGAATTTTACTAAGCTTAATTTTTAATATATTCCCATAGGAAACCTTTCCTTCCTCAAATATGCCATTGCTAGGTCACCAAATAAAAAATCTAGCTATCTCCTTTTCATATTTGCTCGTTGTTTTTACTTTCTAATATTTTCCTGTAATTTTTTATTGATTCTTTCTGGTAGCTCTTCCATACTTAGTATAAAATATTCACCTTTTGCACTTATGAGCTCCTAATTTTCCAAATTCTTGAATTCATACACTCCCTTGGGGTGCATTCCATATAATATTTGGAATGGGCTCATCCATGTGCATTTATTAGGTGAATCATTATAGGAAAACTCAACTTGAGCATTTGATCCCACTGCTTGGGATGTTTATTCATCAAACTTATTAGAATGTTACTGATAATTCTATTTACCATCTCTATTTTTTCATTTTTTTGGGGATGATAAGTTGAAATAAATTTTAAACTAGTGCTAGTTTCTTCCATAAATTTCTCCAAAAGTGGCCCACAAATATCATATCCCTATCTGATACTAAAGAATAATTTTTCCACACTAGTTGTATTAGTAGTTCTTATACAAGAAATAAAGTGTTCCATTTTGGACAACCTACCCATAACAACATCCATGCTGACAGAATCCTAAGGCTTGTTGGGAATTGGAAATGGTTCATACAATCCTGCATTTTGAATCCTCCCCTTTTCCTAATGGCAGACTCTGCATCTTTCCACAAATATTTTGACATTATCTTACATACCTGGCCAATAATAAAAATAATTTAGTATATATTTTTTTTATCATCTCCAAAGTGTGATGTGAATCCTCCACTATTCTTCTCCTTGATGAAATTTTCCTTCATGGAACATCTAGGAACACAAAGCTTACTATCTTTAAACAATAAACATTCTTGGATCATGTAACTTGACCATGGGATTGAATTCATGCTCATTATGATTTCACATGTTGCATAGTATTCTTCAAAATATATATCACTTTTATAGATTTCTTTGAGTTCATGAAATCTTGAAACATGGAATTGAAATTCTTGTGGAGTTAAATTAATCCTACTTAAATAATTTGTTACTTTGTTTTATGACCCACTAGTATGTTTTATTACAAAAGTGAAATTTTGCGAAAAAAATCCACGCATATGGAATGTATCTTGATTCAACTTTGTTTGAATGCTTATAAATTGCAGAGAATAATTATTAGTATTGAAACAAATTCCTTGGGCATGAGATGGTGTCACCACTTCTTCAAGCCCTGCACAATAGCATAGAAATATTTATAGTACGAAGATTAATTCTAATTCTCCTCATTTAATTTAAAGTTCACTAAAATAAGTGATTGGTTAGCCCTCTTAACTCAACACGGCTCCAATAGAAATTTTGCTGGCATCCATTTCAACCTGAAATGCCTTTCTAAAATTTTTAAGTGCTAAAATAGGTTACTATGTAATTCTTTACTTCGGTGATTTAAATTTGTGGGATGTTGCTACAGTGCACTTGAATGGTTGATTATTCTCCTTGATAGTTTCAATAATGGGTGTACACAAATTGTTGAAATTCTTTATAAATTTTCTATAGAAACTAGCAAGATTGTGAAATCTTCTTACGTCAAACACATTTCTTGAAACTAAATAGTTAATTATCACCTTCACTTTATCTTGTTCCATCTTCAATCCGTCCTTTGAAATTACAAATCTCAAGTACACCAACTCGTTCTTCATAAACCTATATTTCTTTAAATTTTTCAGCAATTTCTAATTGTAGAGTGCTCAAAACTAGCTTGAGACGTCTTAGATGATCTTCCTTTGTTTGGTTGTACACTAAAATGTCATCTAGATACACAATAAAATTTTTTCCTCTAAAATCATTTAATACTTCATTCATTAATCTCATAAAGGTATTGGGTGCATTTATAAGACTGAAAGGCATCACAAGCCACTCATATAGTCCATGATTTGTTTTAAAAGTAGTTCTCCACTCATCCTATTCTATAATTTGGATTTGGTGGTACCCACTCTTTAAGTCTATTATAGGAAAATATTTAGCACCACTTAAAAAATGAATCAAGTTATAAATATGTGGAAGTGGAAATATATACCTAATTATGATTTTTTTATAGCTCTAGAATTAATTCAAATCCTCCATCCACCATCCTTCTTCAGAATAAGAATGGTTGGTATAGCACAAGGACTTGAGCTTTCTTTGATAAGGCCTTAATCTAACAAAACTTGAACTTGCCTCTTTACCTCCACATTTTCTTGTGGAGTCTGTTATCACTCTAGTAATTTCTTAATTTGTGGGATTTGAATTTTACTGTTTCTTCTTGATTTTCATGCATTCCATTATATATTTTTGTTCAATCTCAATGAGTAACTAGGAATATTACTACATGCTAGTCCTTTACTCCCTGTTTTTAACTAGTTACCATTTAAATGTTTTCTGCTGATTTCCGGTGTTAGGAATTATTAATTGCTCCTACTCTCATTTGACCCCTGCTTCCTTCCTCCATTTTCTGGATCAAAGGATCCTTCATAGCCTTTTATCCTAATCATACGATCTCACCAAAAACACTTTTCCCAAAACTTTGAGGGTTATCTATCTTTCCTAAATACATTTGTACCTTTTTTGGCCTTGACTTCTAGTACTGATATCTAGATTTAGACTCCATAGCCCAATGGACAAGTAAATTTCTTTCTAGTTTACCTCTAAGTGATTTTTTCTCACCAAAAAATTTAAAAACGAAACCAATTGTTCTATCATAACTAGCCTAAAAACATAAATCAAAACAAATATAAATCTTAAAGAGAGAGCCCTCTCTGAATTCTAGGAAGGCTAGATCCTAGTATTTGAAGTAGGTTTGTGGTTACCTCTAGTTTTCTTAGACTAAAAACTCAAATCCCACAACTTAAGAAATTAATAGAGTGATAACATACTGGCAACCATACTGGGGACTAGCCAATCTCCAATCATAATATTAGTCTTAAAGGAAGATCTTTAAATTATATTTTTACTTTAATATTATTTTTATAGGTTGTGGGTATTCAAAACAGTCATTCTGGCTTCTAGGAAAACCTACTATACCAGGTCTAACTCGGATCCTAATCCTGCAGTTATAGTAGATAACCCAGAACAGATTGGAAAAAAGAAAAAACAAATTGTCAATTTAGAAACTAAAGTACCATTAAGAAAAGCCAATTCTTTACCCAAAGAGTTACTGATTTTAAATGATATTGATTTTGATCTAAAGTTTGAATATTCATTGTTTAAAACTATATCTGAAACTGATTTGAAAAATACTGTTATAGATCTTGTTTTCCTTTCATTTTTGAATGAAAAAATAAAAAAAATATTTCAGTAAGAACAAAGTCAAGTAAATCTGAATATCGAAATAAAGTTGAAAAGATTAATGTTTCATTGATTAAAGATATTAATGAAGCTATTGAATTAGCTCATTTATTGTCTTACATAAAACCTCCAGTTTCTCAATTGCACACAACAATAATACTAACAACAGATTCATATTTATATGTTGTCACTTCATTTATAGATTCTTCTACAAGTTCATCTACAGACCATTTCATTCCTAAGTTTCCTTTGCAGCCTAGGATATTATTTCCTTCATCCATTCAATCCACTACATCAACCACTTTGCAATCAGATTTTATATGCACCACATATTCATTTCCCAACTCTTCAAATACAGTTGTTAATTCATCAACTACCATATCTAGTACTACCCCTCTCATTACTGTTATACCTCCCATCTCAGCAAAGCTTCAAGCCATGGCTACTAGGTATGCTCCCCTTGTTTTACCCCAAAACCTCCATGCTATGCCTCAAGATTACCAAAAAATTGTACCATTGTTTGATGGCCTTTCACAATATACTGCTCAACAACATGTAACAAAAATGACAGATTACTGTGAAATTTATGAAATTGATGAGTTAGATATCCAAATGAGGTTATTTTCCCAAAGTTTGATAGGAGAAGTTAAAAAATGGTTCAAAAATTTAGTTGTTGGTAGTGTAGCAGATTTAGCTACATTTCATAGAATATTTTTAAATAAATGGGAAATAAAAAAGAACCCCCTTTAAATTTTGTCTGAGTTTAATGCTTTAAAAAGATCTCCTACTGAGTCTGTCCAAGACTATTGCACCAGGTATAACATTGTCTATAATTCTATTCCTGCAACTCTTAAACCTACACCTTACTCTGTACTGCTCAAATTCCCTAATGGATTTGATACAGATATGGCATATCAACTAAGAGAAAGAGATTCCCAAACCTTATAATAGATGCAATTAGATGCTGTTAGTGTAGAAATTAACATTTTAGCTAGAAAAGCCAGACTTAGAAATGAAAGAAGAGTTACAATTAAAGAAGAAATTTCAAACTCAGATGTTAAATTAGATTTCATTGCTAAAACTTTAGAAAGTGTGGTAGAAATATTAGATAATTTAGATAGAAAACCTCAATGGGATAATCAACATCAGATCATAAATCCCAATTTCAAAAAAAAAAAAAAAATCCTGAAAAAGTTAAAGAAGCTGCTCCAGACCAAAACATTAGACCCCCATTTCAGGAGAACTATGCTGAAAGTTCTCAAAATAATGATGAAGATGAGGATGACATCAATCATCTAATGGGAATAGATGAAAAAAACACCATTTTCCTCACTCAGGAAGATCTAGAACTATTTGAGCTTCAACAACTCAAATTAAACTCCAGTGAATCCTTTGACTACAAACAGGGTTATGACTTTGCTATCAATGAAATTCACAGTCAGTATAACCTTAGAAATAAGAAAAATAATGAACATTCTACTAAAAACAATTCCCAAAATCAAAATAAGAAAAATGTAGAAGCCCCAAAAACAAAAGTTTTGCAAATTCTCCCAAGGGAAAATAAGCAAAATTCCAATCCTTCTAGTCCTAAAAAATCAACAAGTCCCAAAATTGTTGATATTACTAATGAAGTAGTTCAATCTTCTAAATATGCACAAAAATATAATACTTCTATTGCCTCCGATTCAGTAAAAACAACACATTCTGATCCTAAATTTTTTTTTGCTGATTCTAAATCAGCAAATCCTAGAGCTGATAGTTCCAGAACAACTGCTGATAATTCTAAGTCTGATAAAATTTCTGCTGCCACACAAACAGTCCCTGAACAGAAACTTAAAAGCAACAAAAATCAAGAAACTCAGATAGAAAATTCCAAGACAATTAAAGATAAGAATACAACTGTTGTAAATCAAGAAAAACCAAATCAGATCACAGTTACTAAAGATGAATTAGTTCAAATTACTAAATCTCAATCCTCATTCAATATTCAGACTGAAATTGCTATGTTAAAAATACCTATTCCTTTAACAGAATTGGTTAAAAATGACTTATACAAATCAACTATAACTGAAACTTTGAATATGAATGATGGTGAAGATTCCATTAATTTGAATGATGATCAACCTAAGTTAATTTTTGGCCCTGATGTGAATGGAAAGCATTTAGATGGATCATTCCCTCCTTTCTATATCAGTGTTATCATCCATGATCAAATTTTACACAACGCTATGTTAGATTCAGGAGCTTCCCATAATTTAATGCTCAAATCTATCATGGAAACTCTTAATCTAGAAATAACCAGGCCTTATAAATATTTTTTTTCATTTGACTCTAGCAAAGTTAAGTGCTTAGGATTAATTAGTGTGAATTTAGTTTAGTACCTTGGGAAAAGTATGGTAATGGACATTGTAGTAGCTAACATCCCACCAAAGTATGGTATGCTTCTTTCTCGCTCATGGGGAGAAAAGTTGCAGGGATCTATACAATTAGACATGAGCTATGCTACAATATTAGTGTTTGGTCAACCCAAAAAGCTATATAGGGAAACATTAATGAAATTCATGGTCAATAGTGTTGAGAGATCCATAAATTACCCCATTTATTCTACACCAACTGGCCTTGACTCTTTTATTTTGTGTAACTCTGATAACAATGAAATCCAAACTGAACTGATTGACAAAAAGCCAAAACCAACAATGACAACATATTTCATGAGTCCCGTTGGCACTTAGACTTTGATGGCTCTGTAAAAAAATCAGGAGCAGGAGCAGGAGTATGGATTACAAATATGGAAACTAATAATTTAGAAGGACATGCCTTTAGACTCAACTTCAAATGTACAAACAACATGACAGAGTATGAAGCACTTATTCTAGGCCTCCAGATCATTAGAAACTTAGGAGGAAAAAGAATACTAATCATGGGATATTCAGAATTAATTATTAACAAAATAAATGGAGATTATTCTGTTTATAATCCTAACTAGCCAGATACAGATATATAGTGATTGATTTAACTGATGAATTGTTGGAATGCAAGTTTGCTTCTATACCCAGAAAACAAAACATTCAAGCACACTATCTAGCAAATTTTGCTAGTACTTGTAACTTACCATTCCAGCCAACTCATAGGTATACTTCTGAGGTTAAACATAGAACAATCATCCCAGAAAACCTCAAGTATTGGCAGATTTTCTCTCAGGATGAACATATTTACCATTTTTTGAATAATGAGGAAGAATTTCAAAATTGTAAAATAGATACAAACTGTAATATACATTAAAATTTTGATTATGAAATAGATAACATAGAAGTACATAAATTTAACAATCCAACTGTATTTACTCAATCTAATATTGATAACTTAGAGAATATAGATGTTGAGAAAATCATTGAAGAAGAAATTGACATGTTAGATTTGAAAGACAACTTTTTGCCTAAAGGTTTAACCCCTTTGGAGGACCTTTTTGATTCCAATGATGTGCCTAAAAAGCCAAAAATGGAACCATCTAGGTCTGACATTGAGGAATGTAACATTGGGACAGAATTAAAACCAAAAATGATTAAACTGTCTAAATCTTTACCTTAACAAGAAAAGGAACAATACATTGATCTTTTAAAGGAATATCAGGATGTGTTTTCTTGGAGTTATGAAGATCTTAAAGCTTATGAAACAAACATAATCCAGCACAAAATTCCCATGAAAGATAATTAGAAGTCATTCAAATAAAAATTGAGGAGAATTAATCCTATTCTATTACCTTTGATAGAAAAGGAAGTAAAACACATGTATGATGCTCAAATCATTGCACCAATCAGATATTCTGATTGGGTTTCAAACCTAGTACCAACAAGAAATAAAACAGGTGAAATTAGGTTATGTGTTGACTTTAGAAATCTTAACAAAGTGTCTTTAAAGGATAATTACCCTTTACCAAAGATGGATCATATATTACAAAGGGTAGTGGGTTCCTCTAGAATTTTTTTGTTAGATGGTTTTTCAGGATACAACTAGATCCTAGTCCAAAAGGAAGATCAGGCTAAAACAACTTTCACCACTCCTTGGGGCACTTTCATGTATGTGAAAATGCCTTTTGGTCTGATGAATGCAGGATCAACCTTTCAGAGAGCTATGGACATAGCCTTTGCTAAGGAGATTCATGAATTCTTGGCAATTTATCTAGATGACATTATTGTATTTTCCAAAACAATTAATGAACACTTGGATAATTTGAGACAAGTCTTTATTAAATGTAGGAAATTTGGCATCTCTTTAAATCCCAAGAAAACTCTCTTTGGACTAGAGGAAGGTAAGTTACTTAGACATATAATTTCAAAAGAAGGAATTAGAATTGATCCTGCTAGGATAGAAGCAATTTTGAACATTCATCCACCTAGAAATATCAAAGAATTACAAGCTTTCTTGGGTAAAATTAACTTTTTGAGAAGATTTATTTCAAACTTAGTTGAAATCATTAGAGAACTGAACAATATGCTGAAAAAAGACTCAACTTTAAAATGGATAGTTGAAGCCAAACAATCATTTGATTCCATAAAATAGCCTTTAACTAAAACATCAGCCTTAATCAGTCTAGATTTCAAGAAAGACTTTATAATTTTTTCTTTTGCATCAGAACATACCATTGCTGCAGTTTTACTGCAGAAGAATGATCAATTTTTTAAACAGCCTATAGCTTTTTTCAGTAAGACTCTTAGAGATGCACCTCTGAAATATAACATAACGGAGAAACAAGCCTTAGCCTTGGTTAAAGCTATAAAATATTTCAGAGTTTACATTCTCTATTCCCACATAATTGCCTATGTCCCTAATTCAGTATTTAAAGACATTCTTACTCAGGATGACCTTGATGCAAGAAGAGGTAAGTGGATTGCCACTATCCAAGAATATGACATAGAAAAAAAACCAAAAAAACTCATTAAAGGACAAGGATTAGCCAGATTGATGGATGAATCCAACTGCAATGGATTAGACATAAATTTTATTGCTTAGATTGATGACCAGGAAGAGATGGCGACTCCAATGATCAGTGAAGCCTTTCTAGATTCACCTTGGTACTCAGATATTATCTTTTTACTTACAAACTTACAAGCTCCTGGATTATCAAGGACAAAATACAGATTTCTTAAACTTAAAGCAATGAGATTTTGTATTTTAGATAATGTGTTTTTTTGGAAAGAACATAGTGGGATATTACTAAATTGTTTACTGAAAGCAGAAGATGACAAAATTCTTGAAGAATTTCATGCAGGTGACTGTGTAGGGCATTTATACTGGAGAAGTACTACGGATAAGATCCTTAGAGCTGGTTTTTACTGGCCTACCTTATTTGCTGATGTTAAGAAATTTCTTACTTCATGTCACAAATGTCAAATTGTTGAAGGAAAAAATAAGTTGTTACCTTTACCCTTAGAGCCAGTTTCAACTAAGATGCCATTTCAAAAATGGGGTTTAGACTTCATTGGAGAAATTCACCCCCCATCCTCTGGCCAACATAAGTGGATTTTGACTACCACAAATTACTTTACTAAGTGGGTTGAAGCCATTCCTACTAGACAAGCCACTGACACAGTCATTATCTCTTTCATAGAAAATAACCTTTTGTCTAGATTTGGATGCCCTCTGAAAATAATTACTGATAATGTAGTAGCATTTAAATCTAAGAAAATGATTGCCTTTTGTCACAAGTATCATATTACCCTAGGCCACTCTACTGCTTATTACCCTCAGGGTAATGGCCTAGTTGAATCTTCAAACAAAAGCCTTGTAAATATCATTAAAAAATTACTTGAAGATAAAAAAATGAACTGGAATAAAAATATATTCTATGCCTTATGGGCAGATAGAATTACCACTAAAAAGTCAATTGGCACTTCCCCTTATCAAATTGTTTATGGGATGGATGCAATTTTTCCATCATCCTTAGGTGTTCTAGTAATGAAGATCATTCAAGAATCACAAGTAGAAATCAATGATATACAAAGGAGGATAAATCAAACTATACATATACAAAAAACAAGGGAAGAAGTCTATGAGAAATCCCAAGTCATTCATGATAAAATCAAGAAATTTTTTTATAAAATAAGCAAAGAAGATGACTTTTACATTGGAGATCAAGTGTTAAAGTGGGATTCCAGGAGAGAGGACAAAGGTAAGCATGGAAAGTTTGAATTTCTACGGAAAGGAACTTATGTAATTTATGGATATAGGGGTAACAATTATTTCTTCATCAAAGATTTGGATGGAACAGATATTCAAGAAGGACCAGTTAATGGTAGAATGCTCAAACACTACTATTCTTATGATTTAACCAATAGTTAGTCCCAGTTAATTTTTACATCATTGTAAATATCCATTGAAGTTTTTAGATTGGATTGGATATTTCTTTCCAAAGTTGAAGCCCGGAGAGAAGGCCCTAAGATTTGAAGAGTAAAATGTCATAAATATGAGTTGTTGTAGAAAACAAAAGACAATTACTGGATTATCATGGTCAAAATTGAAGGCTACTAGTCTTAGAGTTCTTGAAATTTCACCAGGAAATGCCATCCCCGTGTGAAGCTGTTGTTAGGGTCCTATAAATATAGGATTCATAATTTTGAATTGACTTTTGATAGTCTTGTAAAATATGTACATACCTTGCTTTCCCTATTATTCCTTGTTGTTTATATAGTTAGATTTCAACATTAATAAAATGGATCATTTTTTTGGATTAGTTTCTTGTGTATTTTGATGTGCATGTTTGGAATTCATTTATTGTTGTTGCTTACTTGTACATGTATATATTATTTTCTATAAATTTCAATTTGGAATAGTACACATAGTTTGAATAATTGGGTTATGAAATCTTTTGTAGCATTTTGAGGTATCAAATCATATTTTTTGTGGGTAAGAATTTGTCTCCTTAATGTAGTTCTTATTATACACACAAAAACCTTTCCACTGATATAAGAATTTCCTTAATCAAAGTCTGTATGCAAAATTTATGTCACTTGGAAGTTGAACTTCTTATTTTCACCACCATAAATCGAGAGGATGCCACATCATCCCCCATAACTCATGGAAAATGGGCTAATACAATGATTATGATGAAGGAGACTCTATAATATTCCATGTTGTAGCTCTAGTTAAGAGTTGGAGTCAAACCTAACCAATATTATGCTATCAAGTTGTGTTATAAACAAGCCACTAGGAGGAAACATGGTTCCATTATTTTCAAGTGCATTTATTCCATAGACAAGCAAAGTATCCAAGAGGGATAGGGACAAAGAGTACATAGAGGATTTGTGCACTGTAGTAGCCTACAGGCCACAATCCATACTTTTTACTTGCAATCATTTTCCATTCAGAGAAATAGAAGAGTGACCTCACCTTCTAGTTGGGTTTTCTCCCAAAAAAGTTTCCCATTATGTATCTTGTGTCATTCATGATTTGTTAGTTTAATTTTGATGTTATCTATTTTCTACATAATTATAATTTTCATGCTTACAGAATAAAAAATAATTTACATATCCATAAATCTAAAGAGAAATAAATCTTCATAGTGTATATTTCATACTTTAAAATATAAGTTATCATATTTGTTGTGATAAACTTTCTAGTAGAATATCTATGATAGTTTACAAATTATAAAAGATAAATTGTTTTAGTACTTTTCAATCTTATCTTTAGATAAGGGAGGAGAAATTAGGGGTTTTGTGCTCAAGAGATATAGATGAAGTGACAGTAAGGTACTTTAAATAAGGGGAATGTGTCCTAAACTCCATTGTTAACTCCAGGGACAGACTACTCGAAATACGGAAAGGAGTTAAGGCCTATAATTCTTAGATACACTTAAAACCTTTAAAAACCATAACTCTTGAGTAATTCACAATGTCAGTGAAGAGAAGAATAATCAGATATTTAATGGGAAAGATGAAAAAAACATATTCTAGAAGATTATTTACTCTCATTAATGTAGAAATTATAGTTTGATACTATAGTGTATATCTCAAATTCTCATATGTTCATTCATAGTTGCCTCACCATTGAAATTCATTTTCAAGATAATGTAGAAAATATATTTTACCCCTCTTTAATCTAATACAGGATTTGTCCATTTATAGACCTAGAAAAGTTAGTCACCTCAAATCAAAAGTATTTATCCCTTCGATCATGTATTTTTAAATAAAAACGTATCTATCTATTTATAAAATGTTTATTCACAATAATATTTAGGAAATTGATATACCCAACAACCCATTCCTATTTTCTTATGTTTAGACTCATAGACACTTTCATTATGAGACATTCAAGATATTTAAGATATTATGACGTAGGGCTCATTCTAACATAGGGGACTTGTTACTAGCTATTCCAAATTATAATATTAAGCTATGTGATTTTATGAATGTATATAATCAACCTATTACAATGTAAACCATGCATTATTAGAGATAAAATATGACATACATATATACAAATAAAAAGGAGGGTTAGGAAAAATGATACATAGAAACGATTCAATTGATCTTAGGAAGGGGTGAAAATACAACTTCAATGTGATCTTTTACTTCAAAAAGTGAGTTAAGGATTCTTGGTTGTGCATTGATTTATTGTCCAATAAGTCGTCACCCACTATTTATAGCACTTATACAACACTCATAAATTCCCTCCACCCTATTCATACCCTTCCACCCCTCTATAAATGCCTATAAACTTGCTTCAATTAAGAATACCTCTCTACATTAATATGAAACAATATATTGGTTTTATTTTTCACAAATCTGAAATCTCCTTTATAGATGATTGTGATAAGTTGTTGGAAAACAAATTAAATATGTATAAACTTTGTAAATTTACATTTCTTTTGCATAGATTTTTTTTTAACAGAATTATGTTAATATGGCTGGTTTGAACCACATTTTGTATTCTTTTAATTGGTATTTTATAGGAAAATAAATAATAAAAATATTCCATTTTTATTTTAAGTTTTTTTAGTTGATTTAATGTGTGATGTAAAGAGAGAAAGTCATTTCATTTTTCGCAAATGTCATTTTTTTTGTTATTAGTTAATTTTATACTACTAATTAATTTGTATGAATTATTTATAGAAATTTTCATGTTATAAGATTTTATTAAAATATTAACATTTCAAGAATTTGCATTCGAAAAAATATTTATATATATATGAAATATATTTATTATTTATATTTTATTTAGCAATTTTATTAAAAAAACAATATTAAATTTAAACTATTTATAAATTAAAAATAGTGTTTTAATAAAAAAATAATATTTAAAAAACAAAACATAAAACATAACCTACTCTATTGATTAAAATTTATTTATTTTTCCTTACACCCACTTAAGAAAAACTTATTTTGGCTACTATATGAGATGAATGTAATGGATTATATCCACTTGTAATTCACATGGTTAGATAAAGCAATGAGTTGTAGTTCACATCTTTGGATTTGGTGTGTTATACCTCTCATGAATGGCATAGTGAGGATGAATGTAATGGATTATACCCACTTGTTTAGATAAAGCAATGTGTTGTAGTTCACATTTTTGGATATGGTGTGTTATACCTCTCATTAATGGCATAATGAGGTGTTTGGTTCTCTTTCTGTTTTTTTCTCATGTATCTTTATTCTAACGTTTATATATATATATATATATATATATATATATATATATATATATATATATATATATTAAATAAATTTAAATGTACATGTTATATTTTAAAGTGTGAATATTTAAATATGTATTTTAATATAATTATTTGAAAAAAATGAATTTGTTTTATATGTAATTTAATTTTTAATTATAATTGACATAGATTCATGTTAATTCGAAATTTTATTAAGTATTAAGATAAATATCTCTCTTCACTCTTGATAGATATAGGATTAACATGAATCTATGTTTGTTTGACGCACACATACACATATCACATGTCAACTTCATTTGAAGTATGGAAGATATCTCCTTCATCTGTAAAAAAACACAATAATAATATGTTAGTCCTATATATCATCTCTCTTTATATGCATACACTGAATTTTTTCTATTATTATTAATATTTTTTTAAAATTATACATGTCAAATCAATATTAAGTATTTAAGGAATTAAAAATCCCTTATATACCCTAAATTAGAAAGCACCAATTAATGGAAGAAATTACACATCTCATTTATCTCAAGCAACATACTAAAAACATGTTTTAGCAATAATATAAAGTAAACCATTAGGGGAATTTTGAGGTCTAAAATGGGCCTCATAAGAAAAATGTACAACAAAAATAAACTTTATAATGGATGATTCACCATTTTTGGAGTAAAAAAGTAAAAATATTAAAAAATAATAGAATAATAAAACTACTTTTTCAACTCGTATTTTAAACTTATCTCCCAAAATTTTTACTCAAATTTCGAGCGGGAGTACTCGTTGGATGCGGAATTTAATTCCTCATCCAAGGAGTACCCATGTTGCATACTTTCGATGAACTCTTCTACACGAAAAATGAGAAATACATAAAAAACGTGATTGTAATCACGTTTTTATATGTATTTCTCATTTTTCGTGTAGTAGGACCCATCGAAAGTATGCAACATGGGTACTCCTTGGATGAGGGAATTAAATTCCACATCCAACGAGTACTCCCGCTCGAAATTTGAGTAAAAAATTTGGGAGATAAGTTGAAAATATGAATTGAAAAAATAGTTTTTTCATTTTTCCGTCTAAAATTTGATGATGTCATCAAATCTTATTAGATTTTTTCCACTATTATTTTATAATTTCCTTAGGAGGCCCATTTTAGACCTCAAAATTCCCCTAATGATAGTCTCTCTCTCTCTCTCTCTCTCTCTCTCTCTCTCTTGTGATATTTGTGTATGATAACATTTTAAAAATTCACATATCAACCCTATATTCATAAATAAATAAACGAGACATCTCTTCACATTGGAAAGTGAAAATATAAGAGACTTCAATTACTTTATCTCTCTATATAAAAATGTTGGACACCTAATCTTCCTAGGGTTAGTGTGGAAGGTGAACGGTCAAAGAGGAGTCCAAGTGACCTTGGCATGTGGAATCCAAGAGTCACACCTAATGTACTATAAATGTATATCATTGTGAATAATATGATATCTCAATTTTATCTATCTTTTCCTGAAGATGAACCATGGTGGATTGGTTTGAAATGTCGACTTTATCAACAATGGATGTAATTTATCCAGAAAACATCTCTACAAAAAATACTAATCGCATAAGCCTTAAATCTGTAACATTATAATGATATGTCACGTTTATCTATCTCCTTATCTGTTTAACATGCTTGTGTCTGACATAAGAGCTATGATGTGTGGCCTTCTGAGAATTTATTAGGATAGAGGTTGATACATTTTTTCCATTCTTCTGTTGTGAGAAGACCAACCCTTCCTACTGCAAAGAGGAATATCATCTGACTGTCACAATTGCACCTGAGCGTTTTAATTGCACCTGAGCATTTCACCTGCTGATCTTCGGGTGCTCACTAAATGCTCTGAGCCTTCTCTGTCTGTCAGTAGATTCAGCTTCTACCTTTGTTCCTGCCCGTGGGTGTTATTTGGGTGTATCCCAAATAGCGATGATGATGTGTGAGAATAATATCACGGTGTCATGCTACGTAGGGTAGATTGGCTAAACTCGGTGGATGTCTAAAATTTCACGCTGCAAACTGTGCTCTGGAGTAATACATGCTACCCACGCTCAGCGATACAACCCACTATTCTCTCCTCCAAACACATAGTCTTGTTGGTATGTTGGTCAACTGTTATGAGTGCCACTGCTACTCTCTTTTCCCATGATTGCATAGTGTACCCATGTAGATTGCAGAAACATGGTAACCTATAGAAATATTGTGGTTGTCAATCCTGGAATCTGCCCCTGATATGTGCATGAGATATAATTCCCATCTCCAATAGAGGCTTCTTTGATGAACACATAATTGATTTTTAATCACTTGGAAATGCTGTTAGCCTCTTTCATAAAGGCAATTATAAATCAAAAAATACACAAATTAAATAATGTAAAGTTAGGATAAATATATTTATTAAATTAGAATATTTAATAAATATTAGAGATATTAGAATTATAATTTTTTTAGTAAAAATAGGACTCTAGAATAGAGTCGTTTCCTAGGCTCTAAAATAGGAATAAAGTTAGTAGAAAGGTTAGAAGATCATTTATTGTAAATGGACACTTGTTGGTTTTCCAAGTGATCCATAACTAGATTAAGTTAGGACATAGAGCTTATAAATAGGTTAGTTTCCTAATTTCACTGGAATTTGAGTGTGGTAGTAAGAGTTTACGTTTGTAAACTCCTGCAATTTGTAATGTAATATTTTTTCATGATCAATAAAGTTATGTGTCTGAGGACACTTCTGAATCTACATGTGGTATCAGAGCCAATGGTGATCTTGAAGCTAGAGCTGAAAATCTGTGTTGAGAAGAGAGCATGTGCTCCATGCAGAGCTGTTGAACGACTTACGTTGTGGATCAAACTTTGATTAAAGAGTCGATCTGTACATTTGTGCGTAGAGAATCTTGGATGTTATGCTACAACTATTAGACTTGTGCCCTGCATGTGTGTCAAAAGAAGTTGAAACGTGGGGAGCGTAAAAACCCTTGTCACTGTGTGGCCACCTCTCTCTGTAAACACTATGAAAAAGAGGCAGAGATCTACGTGAAGCAACTAGCACATCAAATAATTGATAAAGTGTATGACTCCAAGCATTGGATATCCACAATCGTTGTTTGTTGTATGAAGCCTCCCTGCCAAGCGTGAGGGGTCAGTCGAATGGGTCTGGTTCTCCTGCAAACGATGAATCGTTTTCTCCTTCTTTTAGTCTTTGGGTATCCACTGTGACTGCAAGTAGAAATGCATCAGGATTCACTTCAAAGGTTTTAAATTCCTGTTGAATTTGCGGTGTGGTGTTGCTTCTTCGATGCTAAATTCTTCCAATAAAACAGGAAAGGAGGTCGTTGTGTTGAGCTAGTGGTAATTAATTTGAGAATAGATCAAATATTTGAGAATGGATCAATAAGCATGGTGTGAAATCTCCCCAAATGATGATCATGAAAAAAATTGGATACGACTGGTTGAGGTATTGTGCCATTTTCATCTCTTGATGATCCATCTATTATAAGAGTTTCGATCCAACTCTATTTAAATGATGGGCTTCGATTTAAATGCGAAATTGGCTGCATCTTGGGCGATATACTGTGAAGAGAATGGAGGTGTTTAAGGAGTAGATCCAGATCCGCCTAGAAAAAAAATCGAAAATATGGCTTTGTAGTGGTGGTTCAGAGATCAATACTGCAACTCAAAATATGTTTCGGTAGTCCAATTCTGACTATATTGGAAATGAAGAGAGAAGTAGTGTTGGTCAGTAACAGTTCAGAGAGTTCATGGATCGACCAGCGCAGGGATTCGAGCGTCTGCAGCAAAGTGGATTTCGTACATCCAAGGAGGGATCAACACAGAATGAAGGGAGTCCAAGCGAAAATCACAGACATGTCTGTGCCCCAAAATAAAATGGACCAGTAGCCTTAGAGATTTTTTTAAAGAATGCCTGCCATGTTTGTGGTCTTCTCCATCATAAAAAAAAAGGTACTTCTATGAGCCATTGTTATGTGCGAGAATTGATGATGGTATTATGTTTCTTTGAATTTAAAGCCCAACAGTATTTTAAGTGGAGGGGCTGTTGTTTGGATTTTTCAAACATCGTTGAACATCATGGAGATTAATCATCATAGAGCAACCAACATTGAAGACGCAGCCCGTCATCTTGGATTGATCGTAAAATTCTAACCGTGGAACATTGCATAAGATAAAGCATGAGTTTGTATGGTACATACTTGTTTACAAAAGGTATGAAAAAATATGTGAATTCATTTTAAAAGAAAACAAAAAAAGGTGAATTCACTTTTGAAACCAAACGTGACTTTTTAAATAATTTAATAAAATTCATTAAAGGATTGATAAAATAAAGGAGGCATTTTATTGTTTTTAAATCATGAAAGGATGGGTTGTATTATAATGGTTTTGAAAAGTTTGAAGTCCCTTTTGTAAAAAGGAGTAATAAGTGACTTCATTTTCTAGCATTTCGAAGGTTAGAAAGGTGATTTTGTTTATCAACCTTTTTGGAGTTATAAGGGGTGAATGAATTTTTTAATTTGGAGTGATAAGGAAAATTCATTGTTGTGATTCCAAGTACCATTTTTATTTGAGAGAGATTGAGTTGGTGAATATCCAGATTTTGAAGACAAATTGCTTCTAAAGGTTGTGAGCTTGCCATTTTCATTACTTAAAGGTGGAAATTTCTTATGTACTCCATACTCAATAAAGACATATTATTTATGGTGTTCAAGTGTCCTAGATCCGCCCGAAATTGAATAAGGGGATCTTAGGTACACCATGTGTGTTTTTTGATAGCGTATGCTTTTTATGGCTTCATGCTATTGCTTTTTTATTTGTGTCTAGTTGTGACACATCAATCATTTCATTTAATATCGTATACATAAAGTTCAATATCAGCAAGCACAACACATGTAACGAAATAGCTGCAAGATCAACACATGCAACATATAATCAAATATTGTCTACATCAGCATTCTACATCAACAATCAAATTCACTTAGTCAAGTTAATGCATTTCAAAGAAAAATCTACATCAGCGTTCTTTCAAATCCATTTCAGAACTTGTAATCAAATTCATTGTTTTAAGTGAATCTTTAAAAATTCATTGTTAATGAAATTTTAAGAGAACAAGTGAATCATTAAAATCATTATAAGCTTTCTTGGGTGCATTGTCGACAGTGTTCGACACCCTTCCTTTACGCAAAATCAAGTGAGTGCATGAGTTTTTAAAGCAAACAAGCTACAAGTTCACATCTCCTACAAGCGAGTGTGATTATTCATTCAAGAAATTTGCGTGAAGACAATATAAAGATCAAACCATCAAGTGAGCCAGAGTGAAGTTTATTGCAGCAACCATCAAAGAAACCAAACAAGTTCAACTCTAACATCAATCAAGCAAGTTGATATTGACATCAAGCGAGCGTGGCTATTCATTCAAGTGAGCGTGAAGTCATCAAGTAAGTTAAGTGAGTGCTTAAAAAAATGCGATCGTCATCAAGCGAGCGTGAATTCTAGAGTTTAAGCAAGAAAGTTCTGCAACTCTAGCAAGTGAAATAAGCAAAAAATCAAGCGAATGTGCCATTCAAGCCACATTCAAGCGAGCCTGTCATTCAAGTGAAACAGTTCAAAGCACGACATCTCTGACAAGAGAGCCTGATTTCAAGAGCGCAAGTTAAAATGGTGCAACATATTCAGCTGTTAAACATTCTTCACAGTTTGATCATCTCTAGTGATGAAGACATGGTGCACATCAACAAAGAAACTCTTGCTAATCTTTCACGGCATCTACACCAAACACATGAAACTATTGAGTTTCTTCAACTTGAGTCGCAACTTCAAAGGATTGAATTGCAATAAAAGAGTGATACTTACAAGTCTTTGAACTATCCAGATGATAAGTCATTCATCCCAACAGCTTCAAGTGTTGAAGTTGTTCCAGTTCAAATTTCTTCAAAGCCCATCATCAAGCCCTGGGAAGAAATTCATAATAACAAGAATAGATGAGGCTTAGGATATGTCACTGATGACACCAACTTACATATTCCAGATTATTCCAAGCCCATTAAGTTCTTCAGTGTAGGATTTATTGCACCACTCACCTCAGCAAGTTCTGAGAAAGTTGCAGACAACCAACAATGCACACAACCCAAAGTTGCAGATAAACAGAATTGTATGCAACCTGAAGTTGAAGTCCAATCGAAGTGTTCTCACTGTCAAAGAAACAATCATATGTAAGATTAGTGTTTTGATATCCATCCTTGTCGCCATTGTGGCAAACCAAGTCATTCCTTAGAAAAATGTTGCAACCAACAACAATCAGCCAGATTGAAGATATATTATGAATGGATCGACCCTTGGAAATGGTCATCCACAGTTAAACAATTTTATTAGTTCTACAACCGAATACAATCACACAAAGTTCAGCCAAAAGTGAAAAGATGATGGTACTCTCATGCAATTGAACAAGGGAGTACACCAGTGTAAAACTCCTACACCTAAAGGGGGGGAGTTCAGGAATTATTTCCAAGAGAAGTGTCTCTCCTTTTAGTTGACAAAGGGGGGAAAAAGTCAATGAAATTGATAGTGGTTGTCAGACTGAAAGTCTCGAAAAAACCAACAAAAGCAGCCAGTGGGCATCTTCAATAGCCAGTGGGCATCAACAAATTTTCCAGTGGGCAGTCGACAGAAAATAAGTAGTGAACAGTTTTCAACACAACAAAAGCAACAGTGAGTTGTTTTTTGACATCATCAGCCAGTGGGCTTTGAACAAAATTTTGATGTTGATTTCATGCAAAGGATAGATGGATCCTTTTGCAACTTGGCACTTGATGAAGTTGTCAAGAAACATTCAGAGATGAATCAGACATACAACTGACTCATGGTCTCTTGAGATTGAAGATTTTTTTTCAGCATCAACTTGAGAACTTGGAAGATGGTTCCTCATTCTTATTTTGGATTTATCCTTGAAGAGGGCAATGTTAGCCTATTTCATAAAGGAAATTAAAAATCCAAAAATACATAAATTAAATAATGTAAAGTTAGGATAAATATATTTATTAAATTAGAATATTTAATAAATATTAGAGATACTTAGAATTAGAATTTTGTTAGTAAAAATAGGACTCTAGAATAGAGTCGTTTCCTAGGCTCTAAAATAGGAATAAAGTTAGTAGAATGGTTAGAAGGTCATTTATTGTAAATGGACACTTGTTGGTTTTCCAAGTGATCCATAACTAGATTAAGTTAGGACATAGAGCTTAGAAATAGGTTAGTTTCCTAATTTCATTGGAATGTGAGTGTGGTAGTAAGAGTTTAAGTTTGTAAAATCCTGCAATTTATAATGTAATCTTTTTTCATGATCAATAAAGTTATGTGTCTGAGGACACTTCTGAATCTACAAATGTAGGAGAATTTAGAGATGTTTTCCATGTTAGTGGTCCAAATAGATGCAAAAAAAGAGTGAAGGAAAGAATGGAGCATGCCTTAAATATTAATGGAGTATAATTTTTGTTTTCACGAAGGATTTTCTAGGTAAATCAAAGTTTCTAAATATCAATTCCCACCTCAATGTGAAGGGTATTCGACGACGACATGGCTGCATAAATACTCCTTAGTTACTAGAGTTTCTCCATCGTCTTCATTATCCTCCAACAAACAAGTGGTTTTAAGAAGATCTTGACATGATTCTACACAACTACCAAAACTATATGAATTACTTGAATTGCTCAGAAATTAGTGGAATACGAAGAATTCTCGAAAGAAGATGATAGTATTTCGCTGGTGGGAATTGGCCCGATGACCCAGAACTGTTAACATAAAAGGCATTATGACTTATGTAAACTGCAAATCTTGCCTTATATGATTGCCAAGTAGACACATGATTTTGTTTCATTGCAACATGTGTGAGCTTGTTAACTAAATTTAAAAGGCAGTTTGTGATTGAGTCAATTCATAAGATTGATTTTGAAATGCATAGAAAAACGCTATTATAAATGATTTTTTTCATTTCTTGTTTAGCATGGAAAAGCATTGAATGGTTTATATGTGCATTGAGTTGTGTATTGAATGTTGAAACTCTATTCTACAAGCCTTTAATGTAAAATAAGCGAGTGTTGTATTGGATTTGGTATGCACAACATTTGCAACTACTTTAAAAATTGGAAAAATAATAGAGAATGCAGAGTTTGATTTCTTAACAAATTGGGCATACTTTACGGATTATTAGAGTTATTGAATACTCTAATACATTATAGTGTTGATAATACAATTATGATTGACAAAGACGCTTTGACAGATATTCAAACCTCTCTGCAAAATGCACAAGATAAAATTGAGTTTTTGCAGCTGTAATATTAGCTACAGGAAGAGGAGCTACATAAGCGTGGTCATCATTCTGAACTTGTCTTTGATCAGACCATTGAGATTATTTCGAGATAATATTTGTGTGTATATGTAGAAGCTCAGGTTCCACCTCCCAAGCCCATCATCAAACCTTGGGAAGAGCTTGTCCATAACAAGCACAAAATAGGTCTAGGATATGAAAAGGAGGTGTCCTTTCATATTCCAGACTATTCTAATCCTATCAATTTTCAAAGCACAGGATTTATTTATGATAGATCACCTTCAACTGTTCCATTTTCTGCTCCTCCACAACAACATATTGTGAAATTCCAACATTGTGATCGAGTTGGCCATATGAAAGATCATTGTTTCAATCTTCACCCATGCAAGCACTGTGGTGAGCACACTCATTATTCACACAAATGCTTCAGAAAAAAGCATCCTACAAGAACAAAAATTCATCTTGGATGGATCACTTCTTGGAAATGGGCATCAACAGCTAAGAAGATGTTTCAATCATATGTCAGAACTTGTTCTAGACTATTTAACAACATTGCAGTCGCGTTTTCGCCATCATCTCACCTTGTATCTGATAAGGGGGAAATTATGGTCATCTACAAGCTTCAAATCCACATAAGCTTTGTAATTCTGTTGTCCCAGGTGAGATTTGTTTCGATTTTTTTTTTTTTTTTAAATAGCACATAACAAGGCTCAGGGATTTTCTCCTTCTATAGGTTGGGTCATTATTTTAGTGCTATGGATGTTATTTCTTGCTCTATTTTATTTATTTATGTTTCTCTCTTTCGATGTGTTTTTGAATGACTATATTTGGTTATGGCCATGTTTGCAGACATTTTTTTTTTTCAAGTTTCACAGTCTCATGGATGCCATGTTTCATCTAGGTTTTATGTTTTTAGAGATCTTCCTTCTTGTCTTTTCTCTTCTCTGTTGTAATATATTTCATGCTTATTTAAGGAAATGTAGATCTAGTTTGATGATGTATGTAATACCTTTCTTTATTAATGAAATTGTTGTTTTTTCTCCTTAAAAAAATAGAACAACAACACTATGATCTAAAACTACAATCAAAACTAGATTATGTTACTTTCTTATCTCATGAGGGCCTTTCAAATCCTTTCTCCTTCTTTGGACCCTATGAATTCTTCTATAATAAAAATAAAATTATATTCTTTCATGCTATTGTCTGCAAGCACTAAGAACACTAAAGGATCTGGCATTATCCCTCCTATTGTAATTTGTCTTCAGAATTGTGATTGGTCCCTAAGAACCATGTTCTTTGTCGTGATCTTGTAAATTTATTTCATATAAAATAATGGATTTGAGAGATAAAGGAATTTTTTGCTAAAATAGGAAATGCACAAACCGAATTTATGGAACCTTCGAGTTCAGCTTTATTGCATCACCCTAGTTTTGTACTAGCTTAAAATAACCTTATAAGATGCCTCTTATAAGGTATATGGACAACTCCAAAAAGAGTGGGAAGAAATAATTTGCATCTTTTGTAGGGAAGGAGAGGTTGAAACAAAATGACAGTACATCATGAATTGTCGAGCTTAAGAGGATATTTGTAATTAGTATAATAGCATTTTGAAGGTGGATTGTTTAAACAAGTTGTTCGAGGAAGCAGGGCTTATCAAAACTATAAGCTTCTTGGTCTCATGGACATCATTAAAATCCCTTCATTCATTCTATTCCAGTAAAATAAATGTCCAATCCTAAAAAATAATTTCAGCTAAATCCGACATTGGCATTTTGTCTTGTTGGCCCAACTAAATGTAGCAAGTCTCTACACTTAAATTCGAGATATTTATTCGCACCAACTTTAAATTTATATATGATCTATAAATTTAAATTTCTTCTAATTTATAAATTTTATTTATTTATTGTTAATTAATGTGAGAGGTAAAATGATTTATCCGAGAGATAAAACTAATGACCATATCTTCCCTAAGTTGTATTTTGAATTTTAATCATTAAGCAAATTATTCAATTACTCTATACTAAATTGATCCTTAAATTACGAGGAAAATTACTAACATGGATAAACTTGATAATCGTGTGCAAGAGTATGCCTTAAAACTCATAGTTGAGCTTAGGCATCGTTTTACATGAGACGTTGTTTTTCACATGTGAGGTAATAGTGATAATTCCTTTGTGGAAGTTATAATAAATTATGTAATGCTTCAATGACGGGGATATAAGATATTTTGAAATGTAATATTTTAATTATCTTTAGAATATAAGATGAGATATATATTATGACATGTAAGTGATAATGAAAATTTATATGAACTTTGTGTAACTAACATATTTATTATATGGTTAAGGAGTTGAAATCAAACAATCAATAAAATTTTTTTTTAGAATTTTAATAAATATTAATTTTCATATTTTTCATATTCTTTGTAGATGAGTAATATCCTTAGGCCCTTGTCATTGGTTGGGGATATAATCAACATGATCAAGCCCTAAACATAGTTTCTCTAGCTAAAACATATTGAATACCACACAATAGCACAAATGGTTTAAAAAACCCTTACCATCATCAAGGATTGAAAAATAGTGTCCTAAGATCTTTTTGAAGCTTCTCAAGACCAAAAGACTTGGAAAAGTACTTCAACAAGTGTTGTGACATGGACACAATGGGTTTACGACCCATTGAATCTGCTCAAGCTCAAGCATTATGTAAAAGACCTAAAAAGTATTACATGATCCCTCTCTAAGGATTCCAAAAGATTTGAGTTGAATATCGGTACCATTATCAAGTCTTAGTATTCATGGAGAGTAACATTAACTATACCTTAAAACTTGCTTCTCAAGCTCAAGCACCATTCATTAATGAGTCCTCAAACCAAGAAAATGTTATTTTTGGACTAAGAATGTGTCTATAGGTACTAGAATTTTAAAATAACTATCAAGCTGAAAATAAATTTCCGTATAAAATGTACATATGGAAAAAGAAAAAAAGAAAAAAAGAAACATACGCAAAGCTTTAATGATTGACATTTCATGACATCTATATCAAAATTCAAGGTTTAATATTTCATCAAAATCTGATGCAAATTGAAAAGTTGCAAAAGTGAGCCAATATATACAAATTAAGAAATGAAAAAAACCAAAAATTATTAGATGAGACTAGAAGCATTTGTCACCTTCTTCCTTTGTCATCTTCTTCCTTTAACTAGACATCTTAATTTATTCTTCTTGAAGATTCTATTTCTCACTAAGAAATTGTTAGCATAGTCAATTCTTACAACCTTGCACCCACATATTGATTTGACTAGGCTCAATATGTTTCCTTTTACAGATCTCACTAAGATTCAAGAACTTAATTTCACTTTACTAAGCATGCAAAAACTTGGAATATTCAATTGAAGTATTGACATCCCCATCTCAATGATTCTCTTGGATTTTTTCACTTTGTCTGTTATTTTTTAGTGTAACTAATTCTAACAAAATAACCATATTCATGTTGAGTTAGTTGTGGACAATAAAGGCTCAATACATTCATCTAATATTCTAAACTTATAACATTAGTTATTACAATATTTCCCACATATTTTCATAGCTACCAGTAGCTTGGCCATTACCTGTCAAACTACACATTATTGTCATGTAAAACATGAGGAACATAACATAGTAAACCTGTAGTTCAAAGAATCCCAATAGTAATTCAAATATAAATAAGAGCCTTACAACCATTGCCTTGAAGTCATGAGGTTCCTCCCAAATTCCTCAACCCCTCTCCTTGTATGATAAGCTTCCCAATATAAATTAAACAACATAATACTACATTTTTTTAAGCCTCCTAACCCTCTAGCCTCTAATCAATTTATAGGCGAAGTAAAGGAAGTTTCAGATCCAAAAAAAGAGGGATGATATCCATTAATAGTGGGATTAGGGTTCCTTTATGAAAGGGAATTAGCTCCATGTTGTGAGGGGTAAGGATCGAATAGATATGACCAAGAAGCTTCTAGATGGGATATATTTGCCCAACAAGGATTCTAGGACTTATTTTTTATTTTTACTTTTCAGTGAGCCATGTGCGTAATCTACAGTGGAAGAAAGAGTTTAGTTATACCTAGGTTTCAATTGAAGAAACAATGAATGCATGGAAATTAACTAAGAGATGTGTGCAAGTCATACTAAATAGGTTAAAATTCCTTGTCACCCAAAATTCATAATTTCTTCAAGGGTTTTAGATGTTTGACTTACAAGGGAATGATTTGAAACATAATTATGGATGGCCAGAGATCCATTTTAATTTTCAAGTGTCATGGTGACAAAATGATGTGTAACACCATGCCAAAACAGGAACTAACCAAACATAACATGTTTTGACTCGTCCCTCGAAAGATCATTTAGAAGAAAAACATGTGTGATATTCATCGTATTAATGAAGAGAGCATCTTCAATAATCATAATTCCCACTTTCTTCAAACCAAATCACAAGCACTTCGATAACATCTTTAATAATCACAATTCCTAGTTGATTCAATCCAACTTACAAGCACTCACACTAAACTAAGTATGCACTCTCACAGAAAAAATAACAATTCCACGTAAAGAGTGTGAAAACCAAACACGAATGTTCTTGACCTTAAAAGACATTCTTAGTGAGGAATAGAACTTTGGTTTTTGAAATGATTTTTTCTTAACCCATTGCATACTTTTGGGTTCAACTCCTAACAATTGTCTCATACTTATATCTGTCATTTTTGTATATTTGAGAAATCCTTGGTATTTAACAAATAACAATTGAAAGTGAGGTTCTTAGGAATGGTCAATGTGGGAATCTGTTGTTCCTTAAAGATATCAAGGAATGTATTTCCATTGCTATTGATATTAGGATGATACAATTGAGTTAGTGAAAGAAAACCTAGGTGTCTTGAATGGATAATCAAGTGGGAAATGATTTGCCACTAAAAAACACCCCTGACATATGGACTATGAAGACATCCAATTTGTCACTTTCTAAAGGAAAGTATCACTTTCCACCAGTCTTTCACTTCATGAAGTAGAAGGATCCTTTTGGAGATCCTTGAGTTTTAACACTTCAACACATAAATGTTGTAGTAGCTTAAAGAATAAACCTTAGACTTTCTCAAATATTAGAAGGGAAATTGTAAATAAAGAAGCCAATATACCAAAATTTTTACTAGATCATATGCATATATTTAGATTGATCTTATGATATACGTTGCAAATTGCAGATGCCCTAGTTGAATTTTATCCCGGCCTTAAAGACTTATAGCTCCACTCCAATCACATCAATGAGGTGCATCCAACTTGCTAATTGATTTGAAATCTGATAAATGTTGTAGCATAGTAATATAATTATTCTAATGATTCACAACATGTTCATATCTAAAGAGAAAATCTTAAGTGCTTACTCTAGAATTCACATAGTTGATTGAATCCTCAAAAGTAAAGTCGAAGTCCATATGAAAGGCGGTGTCCAAAAATTTGTTTATTTGTGGTACCCAAGCATCGCCTCCTTGTTTCCCTATGAAGAACACTATGATTTGTGATGGGTTGTTGGTAAGGGAAAGAAGATTGCAATAGGTCATAAGAAGTAGGCACAACAACACCCTAAAACATAAATTGAAGTTGATGCAATCAAACGTATACCTAGTGAACATATTCTATCTATAAAGATTCTAGAGCACCTAACAATTATGGACTATATAATTTGGCACAAATCGATTGTAACCACAACACTATTTTATCCCTCCTACACTGGCCACACTCCAAGAAGTACACTACATTTGGAGGTTGAATGGGAACAATATAGGGATAAATTCTACCACGTTGGGATTATATTTTCTTAGAAGGTTGATCAATTGGGATGGTGTGGGGGTGCATATGAGGATAACATCTCTATCTAGGAAATATAATCCATCTCATAGGACCACAAGATCCTCAATAGAGAGCTATGGATAGCTAAAATTTGGAATTGTGAAGCTCCATTGAAACCCAAATTATTCATCTGGTTTTTTTTCCATAAGATACTTACTTGGGAGAGCCTCTCTAAGGGAGGTCTGCATGGACCAGGGTTTTGTTCTTTGTGTAGAAGAGCAATTGAAGATGTTGGCCACCTCTTTCTGACATGTTCCTTTGTTATCTTGTTCTGGAAGGAGGTTCAAAATGCTTTCAAAATTTATTGTGAATATTGTGGCTTTTTTTAGAAATTGGCCCCTGGAATTTGCAAGAAAATGAAAGTTGCAGTAATAGTCTCCCTCACAGCTTGGTTGGCCCAAGTGTCTCTATTAATCATATAAGAGCTGAACCCTTTGGGGGATTGTAAATTTGCGATGACCCATTTTCCTTGGCGTGCAGCTTCAGATTTGGCCTACTCAAAACTACCTTTGAACATTAGTTCCAAATGTGGGCGATAAAGTGATTCTAATCTATCATTGCCTTCATCCCAGAAAGCCCAGTTGGAACTAGATGGTTGAGTAGACCACTGTGTTGATCGTTGATCGTATAATGCTTTTGAAGAAATTGCAAATCGAGGAATGGAAGCGCCCAATGTTATATAGGAGTTTGAGTGAAAATTATTATTGGGATGACGTGCCAAATAAGATGCTTCACTTAATTTAAAATTATATATTTATATTTATTTATTTATTGAATATCATGAATTTTGTATTTATTATAAAGATGTATTTTTACTATAAAGGTGTTTTCTATCCTTAAAATTTTTAGGTGTTTTCTATCCTCAAATGTTTACTATTAACATAGATTCATGTTAATTCTAAATGGTAGGGATGAGAGTAATCACATCTTTCTTGAGGTGTAAATATGAGTGAACTTGAAAAAATATTTGCACTTTGAGAAATTTGATGATTCCTCTCCATTCTTGATAGATATAGGCTTAACATGGATCTATGCTCGTTACACACACACACAGACCACATGGAATTTCAATTTGAAGCATGGAAGATATTACTTATCTCCTTCATCTTGAAAGCACACACTAATAGAATGTTAGTCCTATATTCAATTTCTCTATATGCACACACTGAAATTTCTATTATTATTAATATTTTTTAGAAATTATACATGTCATATCCATTTAAGTATTGAAGGAATTACAATCCCTTATATACCCTAAATTAAAAAGCACCTATAAATGGTAGAAATTACACATCTCATTTATCTCAAGCATCATACTAATAAAATGTTTTAACAATAATATAATGTAACATAGTCTCTCTCTTGTGATCTTGGTATATGCTAATATTTTAAAAAGCCACATATCAACTCTATATTAAGAAATAAATAAACTACTTCACAATGGAAAGTGAAAATATAAGAAACTTCATTTACTTTATCTCTCTATATAAAAATTTATAT
Source organism: Pinus albicaulis (assembly GCA_034641835.2). NCBI lineage: Eukaryota > Viridiplantae > Streptophyta > Pinopsida > Pinales > Pinaceae > Pinus > Pinus albicaulis. The sequence goes on along the minus strand of CM076584.1, from coordinate 1,291,749,644 downwards.
CAAATTATTTTGCTTAAGTTCCATATTGAAATATTTTATAAAATAATTTAGAAACTTTTTACTTACAATTACTCTCCTCTATATAAATTAGGGAAAAATTTATGGGATTAAGCCTAATATTCACATGTGGCTAATTTTCCATGCTTTTTGCAAAATAAAATTTCTCCAATTATTGTTTTTCCTAAAACTATATATAGAACATTATTATATATTAAAAATTGGAAATTTTTTATAGAGACTATATAAAACCTTAAGAAACTCAAATACTGTTATTTTGTTGGCCAAAAAAGTTCTATTAATTTGTCAAGATATCACATTTAATAAGTAGAAATATATTTTCTCTCACAACCTTAACCTGACTAGATTCGCTGGCCACGAAATAGAAGGAAAATCTAAGGAAAATTTGTCAGGATTTACATAAGGACCATAAACTAGCTGACTAGAAATCCCAAAAAACACACAAAATACACATGAATCCAACCAACATCATGAATTAAGAGGAGAATTTGGTGCTTTAACAACACCTGGAGTCACTAGATGATCAAAATCCTGATGGGTGTGGAACTCCAAATGAGCCAGATATGCATCAAAATCATATAAGTGGTCGTTTTTGCGCATATGAAATCATGACAGAGAAAAAATTTAATCGAGGATTCCCATTGATTTTATTGAAGGTCATTAAGGAATCCAATGACTTTGTTTTAGTCTTCATGGCATTGTTCATGCATATCCTCCATCATAGTTAAGATTAGTCTATTTTTCAATTTCAAGGACTACAAGGTGACTGAACGGACCACACAGCCTGGGTAGTGGGTCCGACCATGCTCCCAATCCTCACTCAGCTCCACTCACCCAATCCATGTCACTTTTCCCATGCTCACTTGGTCCCCTCTACCCCTCGGTGGACCACGAGCCCCTCCTCCTTGTCGAGTGCGACCCCTATGTCACAACATGTCACAATTTAGACTAGAGTAACCACCCCGAGGGCTGTCTATTTTAATTAACATGAGCACTACCCCCCAAACCTCCCATCAAGGGAAGGCACCATCGTTCCAAAAACACTTCACAACCACCACTTTAAACCAAAAAAACTTCCTCACCTCCATCGGTACACTAGATCTCCCCTACCCTCAATCGAAAGCCACCCAAACCAAGGAGGACCCTCACACACTTATAACCCATACATAATTTTCTCCCAGCCTCTATATGCCTAGAGCCAAGATCGTCTTGGTTGGGTACATACATCAAAACCTAAATTCACCTGAAGGCAAGTAAATGGAGCACAACCAACAAGAACCACCATGGAAAGGGCTAGGAAAACACAAATGCAAAAAAAAAGAAAAAAAGAAATAAATCCTAGAAAACTTACCAATTTCCTTCCCAATGTGCCTAGGGTCGTCCAACTATCACATTCCTAAGACCATAAGGCTACGTCATTTTCCCTTGGCTCAAAAAATCAATCTCCTGTGAATATTGCTATCACTATGGCTCTAGGGTCCTAGATGAGACAATGAGAACCATAGTCGAAAACAAACTTAACCCCATTACCTCTAGAAGCACCTACCCAAGTTGAAATTCTCATACAAGAGAGCATGCATAGGGTGATATCCTGTGCATACTTTACAATGTTTGCACCACCCGAAATGTATCACATAACTTGAAGGTGAAACAATAACACATGGAAAGGAACCATCCTTATATCATGTTTCATCCTTCTTGAGGGTTTACAGCCCATCTGGCAGCTGTCCTAGCCACCTCTCTCATGTGCAATGATTTTCCTTCTCATGAAATTACTCCCTGCTAGGCCTTGTTGCGAGTTTCCATGTCCTCCACTGCCATCAGGGTCTCCATGTCTTGAACTATTATTCCTTTGAGTTGCTTTGTCCACCTTGAAGGGGTGGAAGGTGACCAACCCTGCCTAAGAGTTAGGGTTTGACTCTAGCTGCCCCAATTAGAAAGAAAAATAGTGGCCTTATTTTCATATCTCAAACTGTGAGTTGTGATCACATATGCAAAGGATAACACTAGGGATTGGTTGTTGTGATCAAGGAGGTCCAATCACCAACTTTTAACAATTTTATGGATTACAGATCAATTCAACAATTCTCTAACCACACTAAATACCAAAAGGGAATAACATTCAATGTAAAGTTGTTGGAAACCCTATTCCCTAGCAATGAGGAGTCCATGTAGCAAGGTTATGAATTCAACCACATTGTTACTTGTGTTGCCGTAATATCCCGCACAAAAAACTATAGGTCGACCTCTGTCATCATAGAATATGTTGCCAAAACCTGCTAAACTTGAGTTGTCTTTAGAGCCACCATGAAAATTTAGCTTGATGAATCCATTAGGAGGAGGGGACTTGCCCAGACTAGTTGAAGTTGAAATGGATAAGAGGATACCAAAGATTGAGATATTTCTATATTTTTCAAAATTTGAGCCTCCTAACAGTTGACCTTCGAGTAATATTCCATCCATTTCTCTTAAAACATTGTTTCCTTTGTGTTCTTCTTCATGCGATGCCATGCCTCATCCCTAGTGTATCTACCATACTTAAATACAAAGTTATTTGTCGCCTTCCAAACATTTCGTGAGAGAAGTATTGGGGCTAGAACCTAAGATCTATTAACAATCACATTTTGAAACAAATTAGCTCTCCAATTTTCCAATGTTTCCCCGAGGATGTTACGGGATATAACTAGGTGTCCAAATAGAGATTGAAATATATTCCAAAGGATCTCCATACACAGGCATGTGTTAAGGAGGTGCTCCATGTTTTCCTCATGCTCTTTACAGATAGAGCATCATGAAGGGCCTTCAAAGCCTTTGCGAAGGAGATACCAAGTTAATAATATTCATCTCCTCATCAACCAGGGGAAGCGAGGGACCTTAGGCCATAGTTTGCCACCCTAGACCCTATGCAAAAAACCTTCTTTGGGTAGATAATCATGATTGGCTAGGATGTTGAAGGCTCCCTTAATAATAAATGTCCCTTGCGATTGATGACCCCAATTGATCTTGCCTTCGTTCTATGTGATCAATACTCTCCTTTATTGTAGGAGGTTAGGTAGGCTCTTCCACTAATTTTTGGGAGCATTAATTTTCCAATCCGTTTGCTAATTCCACATCCTAAATTGGTTTTTTGAGCCTTTGTATTTTTAATAATCTACAACAACTAGAGCATAATATCCCTCCATGAGCTCCTTGGTGTTCCTCAATTCTTCCCTACTCACTAGTCTTGGAATTTGCTACGATGAGTCGTCCGAAAACCAAGCGGTGTTCCCATTACAAATGTATAGAATATATGGTCTTGAATAATTTTTCTTTGGGTCTTAGTCATGTTCCAGATCGATGACCCAAAATATCAGTGTCTTGTGATCCTTGACTGATCCCTTACTTGGTTGTATTTCCTTTTCTAAATCTCTTTCTGTAGTTCCACACCACCACCATATCTTAGCTCCCTTGACATGGCTAAGCATATTTGACTTCGTCATCCTTGGAATCCCACTGACCTTAGTGAAGAAAGCCTTGTCCCAAGCCATAAGTGCCCATTTCCTAGCCTGCTAAACTCCTTGCCATAGAAATTTGTGGAAGGTGGTAACGATGTATTTGTACACCACTTTTCATGAAGGGAGAAATATCAATTGGTATACTGACATAGCTTGGAGAACTAATTCTAATAGTACAATACAGTTGGGTAGGTTAAGAGCTCTGAAAGTCCAATTGGAATTTTTTTTGGTAATATTTTCCTTGAGTTCTATCCATATAGAGGCCTTAAATGAACTTGTTGCTAAGGGAAGTTCCAAGTATTTAGACAAAAGGCTACCATTACGAAAGCCAAGACTTCTATCTATATTTCTTTGCACCAGTTTTTTTGTATTTAAGAAATAAATATTTGGTTTTTCACCATTGATTTGCATACCAAAGGCATTTTGGAATTCCACAAGAATCTCTCCCATCTCCTTCACCTCTTAGATTTAAGGTCCTCCAAATAATATTGTAATCAATGAATTTTTTATGGGTTAGTGGAATAAATTGATCCCACATTCGAAGCCCTTTCATGGTACCTTCATTGACAATAGCTTTGATATACCTTCCCAGTCCTTCCGCCCCCAAAATAAAGAGAAAATGGGAAAGAGGATTCCCCTAACAAAGATTATGAGAAGCCCTAAAAGACTAAGGCGGTGACCCATTAATGATAATTGAGAAGAATGGGGATGAAATAAGAGACCAAATCCATCACACCCATTCTGGAGAGAAACTGAAAGCAACCAAGGTTCTGAGAAGAAACTCATAATTAAGGTGGACATATGCTTTAGATAGGTCCATCTTTATAATCATTCCCAGAATCCTACTTTTATTCAAGGAATGCACTACTTCATGAGCTATGATAACTCCATCGATAATTTGACATCCTTCCACCAAGACAGATTTCTTTGGATAAATGAGAAGTTTTAGTAGGGGATTAATGCTTTGATCAATGACAACTAAGATGATAGTTTAGATAATATTACAAAGAGTTACTGGTTGAAATCCATTGGAATCCTTAGATTTGTTTGATTTTGGGATCAGGATAAGAAAGGTAGCATTCAACCCGAACCACACCTATCGATATAAGTGTGATTCCGCAACTACGTAATGCACATCATTACTAATAAAAGGCTAGCATACCTTGCAAAACATAGAGGTAAACCCATATGGAACAAGAGCCTTGTTGCTTGGCATTATCTTAACCACTTCCTCCACCTATCCGAACAAAATGTCTAGCACGAGGGCCTCATACTACTCTTTATTTATCAACCCAAGGATGTGATTAATGATCCTCCCAATAGCATCAGATATATTTGAATGGTCCTTAGTTAGAAGGTTCTCGTAGAAACACACTATTTCTCCTCAATATGTTCATGCTCCATAAGTCTATTGTCGTCGCATGAGTTTCTAAAATAGATACATTTATGATGTTGATGTTTGATTAGGGCTTTATGGAAAAAGAAAGTTTTATTTTCTCCATCCCTCAACCATTGAATTCACAACTTCTACCGCTAGAAGGTCTCGTCCTACTTATTTCTGTCCTCTAGCTTGAGAAGAACATTTCCTTCCTCTTATATCAATTCCTCTTTCCACTCTTGCTATATAATAGACAATTTTATTCCTTGCTTCATGTCCGCCATCTTTCTTTTCTCCTTCAATATGTCACCATATTCAAGCCTATTCCATTTTTTAAGGTGTTGCTTCACTTATTTTAGCTTCAGCTGCATCGTGTGCATATGAATTTAATCTTGGACATGGATATCTTTCTACCATTCTTCCAGAAGTGGAACGAGTTCAGGATACTGTATCCATAAGATCTCAAATAAGAATGGCTAGTTATGTGGGGTTTTCTTCAAATCCATCTTCAAACAGATAGGCCAGTGATCTGACCCAAAACTAGGAAGGATTGCAACTTCTATGAATATGCCTTTTGACAATAGATCTTCAACAAGAAATAATTGGTCGAGACATCATACAATTTGATGTAATCCCACCCTCTAGTTTTTCTAAGTGTACAGAACATTAGGTGTATCTATGTTTACTATTCTTAAATCTTAGATAAAATCCTGAAATATAGTTACCACTGCTTCTAGGCATTGAATACCTCCCTTATTCTCTTATAGGTTCCTGACCATGTTAAAATCTGCACACATGATCCAACCTTCTCCTTGAAATTGTTTGTGTATTACCCTTACTTCCTCCATGAGCTCCTCTTTTCCTCCTATTGTAGAAGGGACATACATCATTGAAACCCATAACCACTCTCCATATCCCAAACATCGGAAGTGTCTATACATAATGTTTGGGCTAGCAATCCATTCATTGAAAGAAACCTATATAGGGTCCCATTTTATCGCTATAACACCCTCCTCCCACATCTACCCAAGTAGCCAGTATACTGGGGTAAACATGTGATGAAGAGTTAATATGATCAAAATCAACATCCTAGGTCACCTTAAGGAATTGTAACTGACACAATGCAACAACATAGACCTTTTTCACATGCTACAGGACACCAAGGAGGCATCCTAACCTTCTAGGAGGCTAGCTCTTGATCCAACTTGACCTTTTCATGCCTCAATCTCCCAGTATCTCCCTTGACATGTCCAAGAGTGTGACTCGAAACATCCAATCGCAGGCACAACTTTGGTATGCATGCGATTGGGGAATTTTCCCAGTATTTATGAGCCTGTGACCCCGGTTTCTATCCCACTTTTTCAAGCCTAGAGCTCAGGCCACTGCCCAGAACTCCATGACACTTTCATAACTCAAATATAGTTGCAGAATATCAATGTAAATGAAAACAATTGAGTAAGGGCTTGACTCGACCCCTACTAGCCATGAAAAGCATTTCATCAAACATGTCACAAATATGTAATCTACAGGTTTAAACAACATATCATCATAGGGGTCTCATACTTATCTGAGAATCACTAAGAAGCGTTGTTTCCTCATCATGTTAACTGCATTATCATTTATTTGGTCATATATACATTTTTCATTCGTTTACAAATAAAAAAATGATGAGAGCCATACATCATTTCTGAAATAGAACACATTCATAACCAACATATAAAAAACAGAAATGAAAATCATAGAACAACCATATAATCAGCATAATAACAAGCATATTTACCCATCAATATAAGAGGAAAGAGCTCTTATTTCCATAAGAAAAATGCAACGAAGTATGGGACTTCCATGTTCCACCTGACCATAGACATGGCTGAGCCAAATCTCTCTTCAGACAGTAACCCTCATGCCATTTTCCAAGCATGAATGTGGCATCTTATATAACACATCAGTCAAAACCAAACTAGGGCTTCCAGAGGCAAAACTACCTTGTCCCTCAACTAGTGATTCCACCTCACAGTCGGACATCACAACCATCACTATATTTGTATCCACCCAAGTTGTCCAGGGCTCCAAAGAATTTGTTCCAACCAAGGCTCCAAACCTAGTAAATCAACCCACCAAGGGCTCGATATTTTTTTTCCAACCAAGGCTCTAGGACTAATAACTAAACCTAAGTTGTTACAGAGCTCCATAGCATTTGTGCAACCAAGGCTCCAAAAACTACTAACTCAACCCACAACTAAAGGAAAATGATAACAAGGCAGAAAAAAAAACAATGAAATGAACCCACAACACCATGGTTATCCAAGAAATGGAAAGGCTAGGAAAATCCACTGTTAATCCAGGAAATCCTCCATTACAATGATAGATCATAACCAAGAAACCACATGCATATTCCATGAATGCCCAAACTAATGAGGAAAACATACATGCAACTCGGTACCTACAAAAAAAAATTGTTTTAGCTACTAATCCTAATTTCCTCTTGCACTTTCCTATTATTCCTTTGCCTTCTTGCTCCAAAACTCCAAGTATGCCACACTCTCCGAGAGTGCTCCACAAAACTCGAAGTTTCCAAGAGTATGAGAGAGATAGAGAGGGAGAATACAACGAGAGCTCAAAAACTGAACTAGGAAAATGTTACCAACAGATCCTCAGAAGCCTTTTTATCAATGAGGCATTTATTTTCTTCATTTTCCTCCTAACATGAAACCTACGACCTTTCACCTCCCTTTTCTCCTATTTTCCATTATTTTCATAAATAGATGCTAATAAATGCCACTTTTACTTTTCAAAAGTCTTATCCATTTCTTTTTCCAATTTCCATAGCCATAATAAATCATATGAACACCCTCACTAGGACACTTTTCCCAACTTTGATCTTGGAATATGTGTCCAATGACCTTGGTTATTATTTTTCCTTAAATAACTTTTATTACATGGAATTTTCACTGGGGTTGTTACAGAGCCCTTCGCCTTGGGGGAACACCATCCTCAGTGTTCAACGACACCTACTACCAAAAATATTGCTGTAATAAAAAATACTGCTCACGGTGCTTTATAAATTACCTCGTTGCAGTGTTTACAATGATCAACCCGCAGAGAAGAAAACCAACATGAAAACATCACAACTATAACTTCATAATGAAATGATACATATACCGCTTATTGGATCCTTATAAAATAGATCATAGTGGTATTTACATTCATATACTTATGTACATATACCAAACATCATACCAACATTACCAAAACATATACCAAAACACACGCCAAAAAGTTTGCTGAACTAAAGAATAAGGAAGGATACATAGCTCGCATGTACCTTCATCAGGCCCAAGGTGCTTCCATTGCATTCAACCTTCTTGATTTCTCGATTATGGAGCATGAACATCTTTCTCTGCAAAATGCACTGAGGTTCTGGCTGGAATTCTCCTTTTGGCTCCACCTGCAATACAGACTAGTCAATCACATAATCAACATATTTAACATACTTCTTAAGCAATGGAACATGGAAAAAAAAATGGACTTTCACTATCGGAGGCAATGCAAGGAAATATGATAATTGCCTAATATTCTCAAGAATCTTGAAAGGTCGGCAAAATTGAGGTTCCAATTTGGCACATGATCCAATCCGCAAGGAACTCTTCTTGGGCTTAATATGCAGGTAAACATGTTCCCCAACCTAAAAATCATTAGACAATTTGTTTTGATCTACATAGATCTTCTGCCTATCCTGAGCTACTCTATAATTCTTCTTGGTTACCTACATTTCATGTTCCATATATGCTAACATATATGGTCACATCAACACCCTGTTAATTGGATCACTCCAACTGATGGGAGTATTGCAACTTCACCCATAAAACACCTCAAATAGACTCATCCTCAAAGATTCTTGATACCCATTGTTGTAAGAGAAGTCTACTAGCGAAAGATACTCTTCCCACTTTCGTTGTCGGTGCACCACATACACCCTCAACATATCCTCCAATATCATATTGAACCTCTCTATCTGTCCATGTGTATGTGGATGATAAGTTATACTGAAGGCAAAATTTGTGCCCAAACTTGCAAACAACTCCTTCCAAAACTTAGAAGTGATCACATCTCTATATGATACAATATTCTACGAAACACCATGCAATATAAACACATCCCTAATAAATACCTATGTTACATCATTCATTGAGTATGTATAATTCATTGGAATGAAGTCTGATACCTTGTTCAACTTTTCTACCACAACCATGATAGAATCATGTTGTCTAGATTTCCTTGGTAAACCTGTGATAAAATCCATGGAAATAGCCTCCCATTTCCACTCTAGAATCAAAATTGGTTGTAGTATTCCAGCTAGATTCTTGCACTCTTCTTTTACCTGTTGACAATCCAAGTACCTAGCCACAAAATCTGTTATGTCTCTCTTCAAATTTGGCCAATAGTAAAACTTCTTCATTGTTGTCAACGTCTTCTGATAGCTTGGGTGACCTAAATGCAGTTTCACATGAAGCTCCCTCAAGATCATGTTCTTGAGTTCACTGTTGTCTAGCACATATATCCTATCTCTAAACCTGATCAAGCCATCTGTTGTGATATAATAGTCCACATCCTATGTTCTTGTATGTGTACATGTACCTATACCTATACTTGTACCTATACATGTACCTGTACTGCTACTTGTACATGTACTCTACTACAATATGTGCCTAAGCTCCATATACCTGACTTCCCACTGACATAAATACAAGATCCTATCTTGTATATTTTATCCCATAAGATCTCATTGCTACTATATGATTCACATGTATCCTTTGGCTAAGAGCATTTACAACCCTGTTCAATTTACCCTTGATGTACCTGATCTCGAAGTCAAACTCATTGATCGTGTCCAACCATCTAGCTTGTGTTGCATTCAGATTCGGTTGGTCAAATAGATACCACAATCCACTGTGATCACTCATTAATACAAGAATTCTGTCTAGAAGATAGTGCCTCCACATATTCAATACATGAATGATCGCTGCCAACTCCAGATCATGTGTCAGATAGTTCTACTCATGCTCTTTTATTTTTTGTGACTCATAACATACCACATGTACATACTACATAAGGACTCCACCAAGTCCTCTCTTGCAAGAAAATGTACATGCCGCAAACTCTTTATCATGATCTACAATCTTTACCACTAGAGCATGTGTCAAAAACTACTTTAACTACTCAAAACTGGTTGCACATTCATCTATCCATTCAAAATTGTTTCCTTTCCTTTGCAATGGCATGTTAGGATAATAAATCTGTGAGAAGTTTCTAATGAGCCTCCTATAATAACATATTAACCCCATAAATTCTTTTACCTCATCCACATTCCTAGGAGCTGCCCACTCCATGATAGCTCTTGTCTTCTCTGGATCCACTATTATGCACTCCTTGGAGAAAAAATGTCCCAAGTAATGTACCTTTTTATGAAAGAAAATATTTTTTCTAAGCTTAGCATACAATTGATGCCCTCTTAGCAATCTCAACACTGCTACTAAATGTTCGACATTCTCTTCTTCATTTTTAAAATATACCAATATATCATCAATGAATACGATAACAAACTTTTCCAGATAAGGACACAACACATTATTCATCAAGCACATAAAAGTAGCTAGAGCATTAGTCAAACCAAATGGAACTACAACAAACTCATAATGTTTGTACTTGGTCTGGAAAGCTTTCTTTTGAATGCGTTCTTCTTTAATGTATACGTGATGATATTCCAAACTGAGATAAATCTTCAAGAACATTGTTTCTCCCTTCAACTAATCGAGCAAATCATTAATCCTCAGCAACGGATCCCTATTCTTGATGGTCACTTTATTCAAATATCTGGAATCAATTCATAACTTGAGGGTACCATCTTTCTACTTCAAAAAAAATATCGGTGCGCGCCATGGTGATACACTTGGCCTAATGTATCCCTTGTCCAAAATTTCCTTCAATTGTAGCTTCAACCCTACCAAATCTAGTGTGCTCATCCTATAAGCTTCTTTAGATGTTGGCACTACCCCTGGTACCAACTCAATAGAAAATTATACTTCCCTGTGAGGTAGAAACTCTGAAATTTCTACGGGAAATACATCGTGAAACTGTTGTACAACTGGGTACCTTCTTAAAACATCTGCATCCTCAACTTCCTTACTTCTTTCACTAGAAATGTGCACTAAAAATAACAAACACCCTTTCGTACAACTACAATTGGCCTGCATAGTTGTAACCATTCTCACCGATGTTCCTTTCTTCTTACCCTGCAAGACTCTTTTTTCCCTATTTTCATCCAAGCACTCAATAGCCTTGTCATAATAATCCACCTTGTTCCTATGAAAATACAACCAATCCATACCCAAAAGCATGATATATGATCCCAACGGCAATAAATTCAAATGTGTTGAGGTAGGCATACCATTCAAGTCAAATGCACAGGATCTTTCCCAATGATGAACTCTCTTCTTTGTACTTGTAGCCAATTGCACTAACCAATATTCTACATGCACTTCCTTATTCAAACTACACTTATCCACAAGGTTAGGATTAACATAACTATAATTAGATCTAGGGTCAATCAAAATAGAAACAACTTGATCATAAAGCTTACCATCCATCTCGATAATAGATGCCTGGTGATCTGCCTTCATGTTATCCGATGCTGCATAGATCCTAGGAATACTCTATCCAACATCTCCCATTTTCTCTGCCTCTTGTGCACTGTAGATATGCGGTCTACCACCATGATGTTGTGTACAATCCATTATACAATGGTCTCCTCCACAAGTCCAACACCACATGATTTACCTATTTTCACTCTTATTCTGCTCCTCAGACTGAAGTCCCTGTCCTCTACCAGATGTATTAAACCTATTAGGTGGTGCAACATTATCTTTATTACCTGTATCCTGAGGTCTTTCTCACTTCTTCTCCCATTTTCCTCTATTATTATCATTACCATTCCAATATGGCTTTGTATCATATTTGTTCTTTGATTGCTCGTAACAATGTTTTAGTTTCTGGATGGAATTATCCAATGATCTAGGCTCATCAAACTCAATCCTATATGCTATCGCCAAGCCACTAATGCATCACTAAATATTTCCCTTAACTCCTTGAGGTAAGGCACGTATCACAACAGCTCTAGAAATTTGCTAGTATACTCCTCATCGGTCATAGATCACATGTCTAGCTCATAAAATTCCTTTCATCATTTCATCATAGTATCTCTGTGATAAATAATTCTTCCGAAATAGTCTCTCGAACTCAATCCAAGTCAGTTAATCCTCATGAATACCCCTTAAATTCTTCACATATTCCCACCAAATATATGATTTACCTTTGAGGCTGAATGTAGTTATTTTGTCTTTCATGTTTTCTGAGTAATCATGCAATGAAATTCCTCATACCAAGAAACCATGCCTCTAAATCCTATGATTTCTTCATCTCTCAATCAAATTTAGGTGGTTTTTCTTTCTTAAACTCATCCTGAAAATATTCCCTATCAGTCCTCCTATAAGGATGATAAATATGCAATCATAGTTCATGTCAGAACCAGAACTCGAATAGTACGTGTGTCTATCACCACTCCTATTGAGAGTGGCCAAGAACCTGCCATCTCTTATCATGTCATCTCTATCTGACTTATGACCACCATGATACCTACTGGAATATGCCCCATTAGTCCCATCATCATGTTCATAGCTGAACTAAAGTGGTCCTTATCGCTGCAACTTTGACAAACTCTGAAGAATTACTACAATAACCTCTACTTCTTTTTCCTACAACTATATGATTTTTCCATTATCTTCTTAAAACTCCTTATTTATTGCTTCAAACTTCTTAATGCGTTAGCTACATAAGAAGAGTTCCCAACAACATGCTGCTCATCTGATTCATAGGGTAATATTTGTATTCTACCATCTTACTAGTCATATTTGATTTTTTCCTACAAGGCATTTCATGTCAGCTAAACAAAATGATAATAAAACAATGTACCTTATCATAATTCAGGGAGGATATCTCATATGCAAGATCAACCAATCAGTGTAATACATGTATAGACATAATTGTAACAACATATATACATATAACACATAGGTATATCAACACATAAATATCATTCTAGCTAGAGTCTAGTCATCAATGCATGACCATATTAACGACATACCATGACATCATGCATGAAAAAAACAAGCATACCAATGTACACTGACAATACGTAAGCACTTAACATGTATAAACAAAACATAACCAATCATACACTCACGACAACACATTTCACAAAAAAACCATCAGTTCTCCCATGGAAATGTCACTGCAACCATGAACAACACCATGTTGATGCAGCAAGCACATAGACCACAAGTATGTGTAACACGTGTGCAACCGATATGAATGTATGACCAACACACTACCCTTCCAGTATGAGGGGTGAACTATGCTCTAATACCACTTTGTAACACACTCCTCCCACATCTACCTAAGTAACTAACCAACTGGGGTAGGCATGTGATGAAGAGTTACTATGATATGATTCAACCTCCTAGTTCACCTTAAGGAAGTTGAACTGACACCATGCAACAACACAGACCTTCGTCTACTTCACTCCCTCTATTCGTTTGCACCACAGTCGAAACTGGGTAGTCCCCTTGACGTACTGTAAAACATGCTTATCTTCCTTACAATATAATTTGGTGGCCTACGCATAGCTTGGCTCAACTAGTTTATTGCAAAAGCACATATATGGTTGTGTGTTCACAAGATACATCAGTGAACCCACTAGCTTCTGATAAATGGTAGCATGGCACTTCTTCAACTAAAGTGTCATCTTCTTTCTTCCAGTGGGTCACTAGAAGTGTTTCCATGGATTTACAACTATCCATGCAGAATCACTACAGTTTCTCATTTTCATAATTTATTTGAGACACAAACATTTCCCCATCGCCTTTCCATACTTCCAACCCAAGGAAGTAGTGCATGAGACACATGTCCTTCATTTCAAATTCCCTTGCAAAGTCCTCCTCACAATAATCTGAGTAGCTTCTCATCACCAGTTAAAATCAAATCATAAGAATATAGGAAAATAATAAGCAATTTACCTTCTACAATTATGTGATAGATTTTTTCATCCACTTCACTTTTGGTGAAGCCCAAAACATTGAGATAGTTGTTGATCCTGGTGTACCAAGCACGAGGTGCTTGTTTGAGACCATACAACACTCACTTGAGTATGCACACATGATACTCCCAATAAAATGTGTCAAAACCTTTTGGTTTCTCGATGTATACCTCCTCCTCAATATCCCCATTAATAAATGTTGTTTTTACATCCATCTAGTGGATATTCCACCCCATATGCACAACCAATGCAAGAATTGATATAATGGATGAATACCTTGCTACAGGAGAAAATGTTTCCTCATATTAGATTCCCTCAACTTGAGAGAATCCTTTGGCCACAAATTTGGCCTTATATTTCTCTATGCTTCTATCTATTGCATGATTTACCTTGAATATCCATCTTGAACCCACAACTGATTTATCTTCTAGTATTGGGACCACTTCCCAAACATTTTTCTTTACAATGGATTCATATTCCTCCACCATTACATCAACCCAAACATGTTTCACTATTGCTTCCTAGAAATAGTATGACTCAATCTCTACAAGCTCGGTCATTAGAGCCATGTAGCCAACGTACCTCTCAAGTGACCTTATTTTCTTACACAAATTTGAAGGATCTCCCACATTCTCAACTATTGCCTTGAATTATACAAACTTGGATAATTTCTCATCCTTCTTCCACATGAAGAATATCCAACACTTCCTTGAGAAGTAATCAATAAAAATGAAAAAAATATTTATGTCTGGAAGTGGAGGGTGTTGAGAAATGTCCACGGACATTAAAGTGGATCATTTCCAAGATTTCATGTGCTTTTTTGTCTCGATCATGGAATGTGGATTTTTCATACTTCCCAAAGTTGCATCCTTTTCAAACATCCTGTTGCTCAAGTGCTCCTTTAGGGAGGCTAGTGGTTATTCACTGGATAATCTTCAAGGTGTAGTGATGCAAATGGCTAAGTATTTTGTGCCATATTTCACCAACATCGTGACTTTTCACTTTCCACGCCTTACTACTTAATGAAACACAATCTTCCACATCTAACTTATACAGGTTCTTAACCCTAACCCCTATCTGCTTTACCTATCTTGTGGCTATCTGCCTTAGGAAACCTTTCCCTTAGATGAATATCACATAATAACCACGGTCTTCCAAAACTACAACAACGATGAGATTTTTCTTTAAACCCACAACGAACATAACATCCTTGAGTTTAAGAGGAGATCCCAACTCCCTCTAAAAGGTGACTGTACCAATCTCAGTTGTATTGTACCTTTTGTCACCTCCCCACTCGATGTGAATCTGGATATATTTCTATTCCAAGTCATAGAAAAAATCTCTACACCCTTTCATGTGGAATAATGTAATTGATTCCAAGTACCACAAGCTCCCCATCACTGTGCTCAACATGCATGAGATAAGGGTGAAGTCAAGCTCAATTTGTGAAGCCAAGGCTTCACCTGCTCCTCCTCCTCAGGTCTTATTACTCAATTTTTTTTGTGGACACTTTATGGCATAAAGCCCAAATTCATGACAATTGAAGCATTTAATTTGGGACAAATATTTCTTCTTTCCCCCTTGGCTAGATTCTAGTTTTGTTTGAGATTTGTCCCCTTTTCCATTCTTTCCCTTCCAACCAATGCTCCACCTAACCATAGACATGGAAAAAATAAGAGAAGTATTATTACACAAGAACCAATACTCAAAAAATTTGGTTGTCACACAAGAACCAACCATAAAAAAATATGTTGCAATCAAATGATTTCAATGTGCACTTTCCAAAAAGAATAAATTTATCAAATGATATGATAATGTAAAGTTAAAAGAGAGTTAATACAAAGCCAAAGCTCATATAAAAAGCAAAACATTTCAAGAATATTAACTTATTACTAAGGGAATCAATGCAATAGTTGCATGAGGACATGCAACACCTTTAGTTGGGGGATATGTTGGGCCTCCAAAATTTCATCCACTTTTACCGAAATTTCCATCATTTTACCCTCATTCCTTAATTTTGTAGCTACATAACCCTACATTAAGTAACCATTTTCATGATCATGTGGGTTTAGCATTATATTTTCCAAAGTCATTTATTTTAAGTATTTTAAGTGAATTTGTGATTAAATATTATAAAATTAACATTTTTTCATATTTATAAAAGTGGTATAAGTTTTATGATATGGTAGGCCTACTTGAATATTCTAGAAGGGTCTTATTTGGCCATCCAACCACAAATTCGAATTTCAAATTCTGACTCATGAAGATTTGTGGAATATTTGTAAAAGATGTGGTTCATTAAATAAGCACATCCAAAGGAGAAGAATCATGGATAGGAGAGAAATTTTAGAGGATTTGTATCTCATATTAGGTGATTAGTTGTAATCACATGAGATAAATGTGGATTTAGGAGAGATTTGAGGTATAGTTATCTTTAGCTTTTGTATAAATAAGAGTGTATCCTTCAAACGAGCCCAACTTTTATCCATCTATCCATTCAACTGTTATCATTTATTCATTCAGATCAAAGTATGATTCAAGGTTTAATTTGTAAAGTGAGGATAGAGAATTGAAGTGTTGTAATAGATTTTGGATTTTTCCTCCAAATTTATGAAATACATACTACTTCTTTGATCGCCACGATGTGATGATTGTTCAGTGTGTTTGTTGAGGAATGGAGGGCCCCCATCAACCAGAGTTTTCAGATCTTCGTACATATTGGTAAAATAGTGTGATTATGTTATTTCATTTATTTTTAGCAGGCGTGATTTCATTTAAGCAAGTGTGACTTTCTTTCAGCAAGTGTGATTTCAATTATGAAAGTGTCAGTTTGATTTCCTTTCATCAAGAGAATTTTCATTTATGCAAGTGTGGTGTGATTTTCATTTACACAAGTGTGATTTCCTTTCTATAAGTTTGATTTTATTTTTTCATGTTTGGTTTGGTTTGATTTTTATTGATTTAATTTGTTTTTAATTAGTTTTAATTGCATTAGATTAATCTTATTTGAAGGATAACCACCTAGTACATATAGTACAGGTATACCTCGTCAGTTTATGAAACCCCGGGTTGAAAATTAAATGAAAAGGATTTAGCTCGTGATTAAATCACCCAACACACACTTAGAGAAATCTTGGAGCACATTGGATTTGGATAAAGAAGGTAAAGGAAGAGAAGGAAATTGTAAGGGAGCAATGATATTAACAACTACAATGGTTTTTTGCAAGTACCGAGTTCCACGCATGATTTCCTTGCTAGTTTTCGCATGTATATAATATGCATGTGGTTATTTGGTTATGATTTTTCATTAGCATGGATGATTTCCTGGAGTAACAAGGTTTTTCCTAGCCTTTCCATTTCCTGGATAGCCATGGTGTTGTGGGTTTTCCCTTTTGTTTCCTGATTGGTGCTCATGTTCCTTATGTTTATGGGTTGAGTTACAAGTTCCTAAAAGCCTTGGTTGGAAAAACACTCTAGAAGCCCTGTAACAACTTTGGTTGAGTCACTGATCCTAGAAGCCTTGGTTGGGAAAATTATCTAGAGCCCTTGGTGGGTTGAGTTACTAGTCTTGGAAGCCTTGGTTATGTTGGGTATGTGTTATATTATTTCCATGATCAGTTGCACGCTAGGCATAGTAGGGGGGGGGGGGGGGGGGGGCCCACCAACCCCCCTCGTTGGAGTCCAGGGCAGCACCCCGAGAAATTTTTTTCCGGTGGGAGAACCCACCTATGGTTTTGTGCATGGGTTTGCACATGGTTTTGGGGGACGATGGTTTTCAGCCCCTAGTATTTTGTAGATTCAGTCAAGGGAACTACGGTTATGTCCTAATCCAGGGTTAATGGATTAGGGTTTATGAATGCTTCAGCATGTATATATATATGTGTTGTAACACTAAAATAAATATAATGAAAAATCAAGCAAGTAGTCCTGATTTGGGATCCAGGGGAAAATCTCTGTGTATATCTGTTTTATGTTTTATGCTCTCGCTATTATTTATTTTCTATATTTAAGATTTGTTTTCAGATAATTTATGTACAGGGTTAAAATATATAGGTTGGAAAAATTCTCTGGAGCCCGATGGTAGATGTGAGTTGAGTTAATACTCTTGGAAGCCGGGTTGGAACAAACACTCTAGAGCCCTAGACAACTTTGGTAGAGAATGATCTAGTGATGGTTAGTGATTTATAACCATGAGGTGGAATCATTGGTTGAGGGTTGAGGTGGTTTGGCCTCTAGAAGCCCTTGTTTTGTTTTTCTTGGTTTGTTCCATGAGATGCCACATGCATGCTTGAAATATGGAACGAGTGTGATTGGATGAAAGAGAGATTTGGTTCAACCCAATCTATGGTCATGTGGTATGTCGTGGTAGTCCCTGAATTGGTTGGATTTTGCATATGTTGAGTTATTTCTTCTTGTATTTTATGAATAAATATACTTGTTATTATATGGCTTTAATGGTTGTTCCATTCATTGATATTTCTTTGGTTATATGTTGGTTATAAGCAGGTTTTTATGATTGATTTGAGTTATGTCTCTCATCATGTTTTGGTTAGTAAATGAAATTTTAATGAATGCATGACCTAATAGAGGATGTTGTAGCTATTATGAGAGGGCATCAGAACTTCTTGACGATTCTCAAATAAGTATGAGATCCTTATGTTCATATATGTAATTATGACTTGTAGATTACATGTTCATGATGTGTTTCAAGAAATGTGTGTCGTGGTTAGGACTGGTTAGGTCAATTTCTTGACTAAGTTTTGTGTTAGAATATTTGTCCTTATGTCATTTATGGTTTCATAAAGTTTCATCAAGTTCTAGGAAGTGACATGGATTCTAGCCCTGAAAAGGTGGCACAGACTTTGCGGTAGTGGGCACAAAACTGTGAAATTGAGATTTCATTCACACCCTTTCAGGCTTATGCATTTGACTAGAGACCTACAGTTGCATGGATGTAGTCTTGTGCATGCTTCTGGGAGTTCAATTCATTGGAAAAGAAACTTAGCTCAAGGTTTGGGTACATGGAAGGGTGGTTTATCCCTTGGGGGTCCTGTAGCACCTGAGGGAAGTTAGTAAGGTTTTTTTTTTGTCGATTCCACATCATTAAGGTGATCTAGGAGGTTGAATCATAGTAACTCTTTGTCGCACATTTACCCCGATGAACTGGTGAACTTGGATAAGTGTGGGAGGAGCGTATTATGGAAAGCAACAATAAAAGGGAGATTAGAGCCTCATCTTGATAATTCTATATTGTCATTTCACTTTTAGAATTTGAAGATCTTGCTTGAGTTTCTTAGCCAAGTAAACTACTGTTGTTTAGCACAAGGAATTTCCAAGCGGAAATTCCAACTCTTCTTTAGTGAAATTCGAGTGTCACTCTAGAAGAGAAATTTGTGAGTAGAGTTTCGTATTTGTTGTCCAATTTGTATATATCTTTCAACATGTGTGAGTTCAAAGAGGATGAAATTGTGGAATTTGCGGTACTGCGGAGGGTGGGTATTTGGTGGATTATGGGGTTGATATTTTGCAGGAAATTTCTTCAATGGAGGATGAGTTTTCTTAAATATTTTCAGAGGGCAAGAACACTGCTAGCACGAGGGTCAAATTTCTATCACTCAGGCTTGTATGGGTTTTTTCGGGCCACCTTCAGCGCATAAATTGAAGTAGAGAATTTTTGCAGAAGTTGTGTTGAGATTACTTTTTTCATTTTCAGAGAAATTTTGCAATGCAAATTCTAGCAGCTTAGGGAGGAAATTGGAGCTAAATCATAGCAGATACTCTAAGTGGGACGTAAAACCATTTGTTACGAATTCGTCTAAATTTGGGTCTTTTGGGTCGAGTTGTGAGGAGTCTATAGCTATTTTTATAAAATTTTATGGTCAATATTTGTGCCAAAATCATACATTCTTATAGTAGGGCATATTGTTGGTTAGCTAGGCAATTTTCATCACATTGTGATTGTGATTTTGGCTTGGAGTTAGGAAAAACCTTTTCTGGGTTTTTCTAGGTTATACGAGAGTAGTATGTGGATATAATTTCAGGTCGATCCAAGCATTATTGAGGTCAAAATTATAGTTTCTTTCCAGCAATAACTAACTAAATTTTTGGGCAGTGCACAAATTTTGTGGGATCCATTTCTATTATTCCTTGTTGTTTATGTAGTTAGATTTCGACATTAATAAAATGGATCATTTTTTTGTCTTAGTTTCTTGTGTATTTAATTGTGCATGTTTGGAATTCGTTTATTGTTGTTTCTTCCTTGTACATGTCTATATTATTTTCTATAAATTTCACTTTGGAACATTACACACAGTTTGAATAATTGGGTTATGAAATATTTGGTAGCATTTTGAGGCATCAAATGATAATTTTTGTGGGTAAGTCTTTGTCTCCTTAATGTAGTTCTTTTTATTGTTCATACTCTACACACAAAAACCTTTCCAATGAGATAAGAATTTCCTTAATCAAATTTTGTATGCAAAAGTTATGTCACTTGGAAGTTGACCTTCTTGTTTTCACTACCAGAAATCGAGAGGATGCCACATCATCCCCCATAACTCATGGAAAATGGGCTAGTACAGTGATTATGATGAAGGAAACTCTATAATATTCCATGTTGTACTTCTAGTTAAAATTTGGAGTCAAACCTAACCAATATTATGCTATCAAGTTGTGTTATAAATGAGCCACTAGAAGGAAACATGGTTCCATTCTTTTCAATTGCATTTATTCCATAGACGAACAAATTATCCAAGATGGATAGGGATAGAGAGTGCATAGAGGATTTGTGCACTGTAGTAGCCTACAGGCCACATTCCATACATTTTTACTTGCAACCATTTTCCATTTAGAGAAATAGAAGAGTGACCTCACCTTCTAGTTGGGTTTTCTCCCAAAAAAGTTTCCCATGATATATCTTGTGTCATTCATGATTTGTTAGTTTAATTTTGATGTTATCTATTTTCTACATAATTATAATTTGCATGCTTACACAATAAAAAAATAATTTACATATCCATAAATCTAAAGAGAAATAAACCTTTGTAGTGTATATTTCATACTTTAAAATATAAGTTATCATATTTGTTGTGATAAACTTTCTAGTAGAATATCCATGATAGTTTACATATTATAAAAGATAAATGGTTTTAGTACTTTTCAATCTTCTCTTTAGATAAGGGAGGAGAAATTAGGGGGTTTTGTACTCAAGAGATAGAGATGAAGTGACGGTAAGGTACTTTAAAGAAGGGGAATGTGTCCTCCTAAACTCCATAATTAACTCCAGGGATAGACTACTCCAAATATGGAAAGGGTCTGAGGCATATAATTCTTAGATACACTTAAAACCTTTAAAAAATATAACTCCTGAGTAATTCAAAATGTCAGTGGAGAGAATAATAATCAGATATATAGTGGGAAAGATGAAAAAAACATATTCTAGAAGGTTATTTACTCTCATTAATGTAGAAAGTCTAGTTTGATACTATAGTGTATATCTCAAATTCTCATTTGTTCATTCATAGTTGCCTCACCATTGAAATCCATTTTCAAGATAATGTAGAAAATATCTTTTACCCCTCTTTAATCTAATACAGGATTCATCCATTTATAGACCTAGAAAAGTTAGTCACTTCAAATTATAAGTATTTATCCCTTCGATCATGGATTTTGAAATAAAAAAGTATCTATCTATTTATGAAAAGTTTATTCGCAATAATATTTAGGAAATTGATATAACCAACAACCCATTCCTATTTTCTTATGTTTAGACTCAAAGACACTTTCATTATGAGATATTCAAGAGATTTAAGATATTATGATGTAGGGCTTGTTCTAATGCAGGGGACTTGTTACTAGCTATTCCAAATTATAATATTAAGCTATGTGATTTTATGAATGTATATAATCAACCTATTACAATGTAAACCGTGCATTATTAGAGATACAATATTACATACATATATACAAATAAAAAGGAGGGTTAGGAAAAGTGATACATAGAAACGATTCAATTGATCTTAGGAAGGGGTGAAAATACAACCTCAATGTGATCTTTTACTTCAAAAGTGAGTTAAGGATTCTTGGTTGTGCATTGATTTATTGTCAAACAAGTCGTCACCCACTATTTTATAGCACTTCTACAATACTCATAAATTCCCTTCACCCTATTCATACCCTTCCACCCCTCTATAAATGCCTATAAACATGCTTCAATTAAGAATACCTCTCTACATTAATATGAAACAATATATTGATTTTATTTTTCACAAATCTGAAATCTCCTTTATAGATGAATGTGATAAGGTGTTGGAAAACAAATTAAATATCTATAAACTTTGTAAATTTATATTTCTTTTGCATAGTTTTTTTTAACAGAATTATGTTAATATGGCTGGTCTAACCACATTTTGTATTCTTTTAATTGGTATTTTATAAGAAAATAAATAATAAAAATATTTTATTTTTATTTTAAGTTTTTTTTTATTTGATTTAATGTGTGATGGAAAGAGAGAGAGTCATTTCATTTTTCACAAATGTCATTTTTTTTTTGTTAATATTAGTTAATTTTATACTACCAATTAGTTTATATGAATTATTTATAGAATTTTTCATATTATAAGATTTTATTAAAATATTAACATTTCAAGAATATATATATATATATATATATATATATATATATATATATATATATATATATATATATATATATATATATATTATTTAGCAATTTTATTAAAAAAACAATATTAAATTTAAACTATTTATAAATTAAAAATAATTATCAATTTGAAATATTGTTTTAATAAAAAATAATATTTAAAAAACAAAACATAAAACATAACATACTCTATTGATTAAAATTTATTTATTTTTCCTTACACCCACTTAAGAAAAACTTATTTTAGCTACTATATGAGATGAATGTAATGGATTATATCCACTTGTAATTCACATGGTTAGATAAAGCAATGAGTTGTAGTTCACATCTTTGGATATGGTGTGTTATACCTCTCATGAATAACATAATGAAGATGAATGTAATGGATTATATCCACTTGGTTAGATAAAGCAATGTGTTGTAGTTCACATCTTTGGATATGGTGTGTTATACCTCTCATTAGTGGCATAATGAGGTTTTTGGTTCTCTTTCCCTTTTTTTCTCATGTATCTTTATTTTAAATTATTTTTTAATTATAATTGACATAGATTAATGTTAATTCTAAATTTTATTAAAGACTAAGAGAAATATCTCTCTTCACTCTTAGTAGATATAGGATTAACATGAATCTATGCTTGTTTGACACACACATACACATATCACATGTCAACTTCATTTGAAGTATGGAAGATATCTCCTTCATCTGTAAAAAAAACACAATAATAATATGTTAGTCCTATATATCATCTCTCTTTATATGCATACACTGAATTTTTTCTGTTATTATTAATATTTTTTAAAAATTATACATGTCAAATCAATATTAAGTATTGAAGGAATTACAAATCCCTTATACACCCTAAATTAAAAAGCACCAATAAATGGAAGAAATTACAGATCTCATTTATCTCGAGCAACATACTAAAAACATGTTTTAGCAATAATATAAAGTAAACATAGTATCTCTCTCTCTTGTGATATTTATATATGATAACATTTTAAAAAGTCACATATAAACCCTATATTCATAAATAAATAAACGAGACATCTCTTCACATTGGAAAGTGAAAATATAAGAAACTTCAATTACTTTATGTCTCTATATAAAAATGTTGGACACCTAATCCTCCTAGGGTTAGTGTGGAAGGTGAACAGTCATAGAGGAGTCCAAGTAACCTTGGAATGTGGAATCCAAGAGTCGCACCTAATGTACTATAAATTTATATCATTATGAATAATATGATATCTCAATTTTATCTATCTTTTCCTGAAGATGAACCATGGTGGATTGGTTTGAAACGTCGACTTTATCAACAATGGATGTAATTTATCCAGAAAACATCTCTACAAAAAATACTAATTGCATAAGCCTTAAATCTATAACTTTATAATGATATGTCATGTTTATCTATCTCCTTATGTGTTTAACATGCTTGTTTCTAACATGGTATCAGAGCTATGATGTGTGGCCTTCTAAGAATTTATTAGGATAGAGGTTGTACAATTTTTCCATTCCTCTGTTGTGAGAAGACCAACTCTTCCTACTGTAAAGAGGAATATCATCTGACTGTCACAACTACACCTGAGCATTTTAATTGCACATGAATGCTTCACCTACTGATTTGTGGGTGCTCAGTCAATGCTCTAAGCCTTCTTCGTCTGGCTATGGATTCAGCTTCTACCTCTGCTCCTGCCCGTGGGTGTTATTTGGGTGTGTCCCAAATAACGATGATGATGTGTGAGAATAATATCATGGTGCCATGATGCACAGGGTAGATTGGGTAGACTGGGTGGAGGTTTAAAATTTCACGCTGCAAACCGTGCTCTAGAGTAATACATGCTACCCATGCTTAGTGATACAACACACTATGCTCTCCTCCAAACACACAGTCTCGTTCGTATGTGGGTCGACTGTTATGCATGCCACTACTACTCTCTTTTTCCATGATTGCATAGTATACCCATGTATATTGTAGAAACATGGTAACCTACAGACATATTGTGGTCATCAATCCTAGAATATGCCCCTGATATGTGCATGAGATATAATTTCCATCTCTAATAGAGGCTTCTTTGATGAACACATAATTGATTTTTAATCTCTTGGAAATGCAAGAGAATTTAGAGATGTTTTCCATGTTTGTGGTCCAAATAGATGTGAAAAAAGAGTGAAGGAAAGAATGGATCATGCCTTAAATATTAATGGAGTAGAATTGTTGTTTTCACAAAGGATTTCCTAGGGAAATCAAAGTTTCTAAATATCAATTCCCACCTCAATGTGAAGGGCATTCGACGACGATATGGCTGCATAAATACTCCTCAGTTACTAGAGTTTCTCCATCGTCTTCATTATCCTCCAACAAAGAAATGGTTTTAATAATATCGTGACATGATTCTACAAAACTACCACAACTATATGAATTACTTAAATTGCTAAGAAATTAGTGGAATATGAATAATTCTTGAAAGAAGATGACGGGAATTGGCTTGATGACCCAAAATTGTTAACATAAAAGGAATTATGACTCATGTAAACTGCAAATCTTGCCTTATATGATCACCAAGTATACATATGATTCTGTTTCATTGCAACATGTGTGAGTTTGTTAACGAAATTTAAAAGGCATTTTTTGATAGAGTAAATTCATAAGATTGATTTTGAAATGCATACAAAAATTCTATTATAAATTACTTTTTTCATTTCTTGTATATTCTACACTCCTTTAATGTAAAATAAGCAAGCGTTGTATTGGATTTGGTATGTACAACATTTGCAACTACTTTAAAAATTTGAAAAATGATAGAGAATGCAGATTTTTATTTGTTAACAAAATGGGCATACTTTACGGAGTATTAGAGTTATTGAATACTCTAATACATTATAGTGTTGATAATACAATTATGATTGGCAAAGACGCTTTGTCAGATATTCAAACCTCTCTGCAAAATGCACAAGATAAAATTGAGTTTTTACAGTTGTAATCTCAGCTAAAACAAGAGGAGCTACATAAGCGTAGTCATCATTCTGAACTTTTCTTTGATCAAACCATTGAGACCATTTCAAGAAAATATTTGTGTGTAGATGTAGAAGCTCAGGTTCCACCTCCCAAGCCCATAGTCGAACCTTGGGAAGAGCTTGTCCATAATAAGCACAAAATAGGTCTTGGATATGAAAAGGAGATGTCCTTTCATATTCTAGACTATTCTAATCCTATTCATTTTCAAGGCGTAGGATTTCTTTATGACAGTTCACCTTCAACTGTTCCAGTTTCTACTCCTCCTCCACAACAACATATTGTAAAATTCCAACACTATGATCGAGTTGGCCATATGAAAGATCATTGTTTCAATCTTCACCCATGCAAGTACTGTGGTGAGCACACTCATTCTTCACACATATGCTTCAGAAACAAGCCTCCTGCAAGAAAAAAAATTCATCTTGGATGGATCGCTTCTTAGAAATGGGCATCAACAACTAAGAATATGTTTCAGTCATATGTTAGAACTTGTTCTAGACTATTTAACAATATTGCAGTCGTTTTTTCGCCATCATCTCGCCTTGTATCTAATAAGGGGGAAATTATGGTCATCTGCAAGCTTCAAAGCCACATAAGCTTCATGAAATATTATTTATCAAAAATGGGTAAATCTATTGTCCCAAGTGAGACTTGTTTCCATTTTTTTTAAATAGCACAAAGCGAGGCTCAAGAATTTTCTCCTTCTTGAGGTTGGGTCATTCTTTTACTGCTATGGATGTTATTTCATGCTCTATTTTTTTAATTTATGTTTCTCTCTTTTGATGTGTTTTTGAATGACTATATTTGGTTATGGCCATGTTTGCAGACATTTTTTTTAAAGTTTCACAGTCTCATGGATGCCATGTTTCATCTAGGCACTATGTTTTTAGAGATATTCCTTCTTGTCTTTGCTCTTCTCTATTGTAATATATTTCATGCTTATTTAAGGAAATGTAGATCTAGTTTTATGATGTATGTAATCCCTTTCTTTTATTAATGAAATGATTGTTTTTTCTCCTTAAAAAAATAGAACAACAACACTATGATCTAAAACTACAATAAAAACTAGATTGTGTTACTTTCTTATCCCATGAGGGCATTTAAAATCCTTTCTCCTTCTTTGGACCCTATTCATTCTTCTACAATCAAAATAAAATTATATTCTTTCATGCTATTGTCTACAAGCACTAAGAACACTAAAGGATTTGGCATTATCCCTCCTATTTTATTTGTCTTCAGAATTGTGATTGGTTCCAAAGAACCATGTTCTTTGTCATGATATTGTAAGGTTATTTCATATAAAATAATGGATTTCAGAGATAAAGGAATTTTTTGCTAAAATAGGAAATGCACAAACCGAATTTATGGAACCTTCGAGTTTAGCTTTATCGTGTCACCCTAGTTTTGCACTAGCTTAAAATAACCTTATAAGATGCCTCTTATAAGGTATATGGACAACTCCAAAAAGAGTGGGAAGAAATAATTTGCATCTTTTGTAGGGAAGGAGAGGTTGAAACAAAATGACAGTACATCATGAGTTGTCGAGCTTAAGAGGATATTTGTAATCAGTATAATAGCATTTTGAAGGTGGATTGTTTGAACAAGTTGTTCGAGGAAGCAGGGCTTATCAAAACTACAAACTTCTTGGTCTCATGGACATCATTAAAATCCCTTCAGTCATTCTATTCCAATAAAATAAATGTCCAATCCTAAAAAATAATTTCAGCTAAATCCGACATTGGCATTAAGCCTTGTTGGCCCAACTAAATGTAGCAAGTCTCTACATTTAAATTCGAGATATTTATTCGCACCAACTTTAAATTTATATATGATCTACAACTTTAAATTTCTTCTAATTTATAAATTTTATTTATTTATTTATTGTTAATTAATTTGAGACGTAAAATGATTTATCCGAGAGATAAAACTAATGACCATATCTTCCCTAAGATGTATTTTGAATTTTAATCATTAAGCAAATTATTCAATTACTGTATACTAAATTGATCCTTAAATTACAAGGAAAATTACTAACATGGATAAACTTGATAATCGTGTGCAAGAGTATGCCTTAAAACTCATAGTTGTGCTTAGGCATCGTTTTACATGAGACGTTGTTTTTCACATGTGAGGTAATGGTGATAATTCCTTTGTGGAAGTTATAATGGATTATGTAATGCTTCAATGCTGGGAATATAAGATATTTTGAAATGTAATATTTTAATTATCTTTAGAATATAAGATGAGATATATATTATGACGTGTAAGTGATAATGAAAAGTTATATGAACTTTTTGTAACTAACATATTTATTATATGATTAAGGAGTTGAAATCAAACAATCAATAAATATATATTTTTTAATTTTAATAAATATTAATTTTCATATTTTTCATATTCATTGTAGATGAGTAATATCCTCATGCCCTTTTTATTGGTTGGGGATATAATCAAGCCATAAACATAGCTTCTTTAGCTAAAACATATTGAATACCACACAATAGCACAAATGGTTTAAAAAACCCTTACCATCATCAAGGATTGAAAAATAATGTCCTAAGATCTTTTTCAAGCTTCTCAAGACCAAGAGACTTGGAAAAGTACTTCAACAAGTGTTCTGACATGGACACAATGGGTTTACGACCCATTGAACCTGCTCAAGCTCAAGCATTATGTAAAAGACATAAAAACTATTACATGATCCCTCTCTAAGGATTCCTAAAGATTTGAGTTGAATATCGGTACCATTATCAAGTCTTAGTATTCATGGAGAGTAACATTAACTATACCTTAAAACTTGCTTCTCAAGCTCAAGCACCATTCGTTAATGAGTCCTCAAACCAAGAAAATGTTATTTTTGGACTAAGAATGTGTCTATAGGTACTAGAATTTTAAAATAAATATCAATCTGAAAAGAAATTTCCATATAAAATGTACATCTGGAAAAAGAAAAAAAAGAAAAAAAAACATACGCAAAGCTTTAATGATTGACATTTCATGACATCTATATCAAAATTCAAGGTTTAAGATTTATCATGAAAATCTAATGCAAACTGAAAAGTTACAAAAATGAACCAATATATACAAATTAAGATCCATTTTAACCAATATATACCAATATATACATAATTATGGATGGCCGAAGATCCATTTTAACTATCAAGTGTCATGGTGACAAAATGATGTGTAACACCATGCCAAAACAGGAACAAACCAAACATAACATGTTTTGTCTCATCCCTCGAAAGATCATTTAGAATAAAAACATGTGTGATATTCAACGTATTAATGAAGAGAACATCTTCAATAATCATAATTCCTACTTTCTTCAATCCAACTCACAAGAACTTCGAGAACATCTTTAATAATCAAAATTCCTAGTTTATTCAATCCCACTTACAAGAACTCACACTAAACTAAGTATGCACTCTCACAGGAAAAATAACAATTCCATTTAAAGAGTGTGAAAACCAGACAAGAATGTTCTTGACCTTAAAATACATTCTCAGTGAGGACTAGAACTCTAGTTTTTGAAATAATGTTTTCTTAACCCATTGCATACTTTTGGGTTCAACTCCTAACAATTGTCTCATACTTATATCTGTCATTTTTGTATATAAAGAAACATATTTCCATTGCTATTGATATTAGGATGATACAATTAAATCATTGAAACCAACCCTAGGTGGCTTGAATGGATAATCAAGTGGAAAATGATCTGTCACCAAAAAACACCCCCGACATATGGATTGTGAAGACATCCCATTTGTCACTTGCCAAAGGAACATATCACCTGCCACCAGTCTTGCACTTCATGAAGTAAAAGGATCCTTTTGGATATCATTGAGTTTCAACACTTCAATGCATAGATGTTGCAGTAGCTTAAAGAACAAACCCTAGAATTTCTCAGAGATTAGAAGGGAAATTGTAAATAAAGAAGCCAATATACCCAAGAACTGACTAGATCATATGCATAGATGTTGTAGTATCTTGAAGAACAAACCTTAGAATTTCACAAAGATTAGAAGGGAAATTGTAAATAAAGAAGCCAATATACCAAAAAATTTTCTAGATCATACGCATATATTCAGATTGATCTTATGATATACGATGCAAATTGTGGACGTCCTGGTTGAATTTTATCCCGACCTTAAAGACTTATAGCTCCACTCCAATCACATCAATGAGGTGCATCCAACTTGCTAATTGATTTGAAATCTGATAAATGTTGTAGCATGGTAATATAATTACTCTAATGATTCATAACATGTTCATATCTAATGAGCAACTATTAAGTGCTTACTCTATAATTCACATAGTTGATTGAATCCTCAAAAGTAAAGTCGAAGTCCATATGCAAGTTGGTGTCCAAAAAATTGATTACCTACGGTACCCAAGCATTGCCTCCTTGTTTCCCTATGAAGAAAACTATGATTTGTGATGGGTTGTTGGTAAGGGAAATAAGATTGCAATAGGTCATAAGAATTAGGCACAACAACGCCCTAAATCAGAAATTGAAGTTGATGCAATCAAACGTATACCTAGTGAACATATTCTATCTATAACAATTCTAGAGCACCTAACCATTATGGACTATATCATTTGGCACAAATCGATTGTAACCACAACACTATTTTATCCCTCCCACACTGGCCACACTCCAAGAAGTACACTACATTTGGAGGTTGAATGGGAACATAATAGGGATAAACTCTACCACGTTAGGATTATCTTTTCTTAGAAGTTTGATCAATTAGGATGGTGTGGGGGTGCATCTGAGGATATAATCTCTACCTAGGAAATATACTCCATCTCATAGGACCACAAGATCCTCAATAGAGAGCTATGGATAGCTAAAATTTGGAATTGTGAAGCTCCATTGAAACCCAAATTATTCAATTGGTTTGTTTTCCATAAGATACTTACTTGGGAGAGCCTCTCTAAGAGAGGTATGCATGGACCAAGGTTTTTTTCTTTGTGTAGAAGAGAAATCAAAGATGTTGGCCACCTCATTCTGACATGTTCCTTTGTTATCGCATTCTAGAAGGAGGTTCAAAATGCTTTCAAAATTTATTGTGAATATTGTGGCTTTTTTTAGAAATTGGCCCTTGGAAGCCTAATCCATCTTGGAGAGCTTGCGTCCATAATGACATAGAGAGGTCTTCACCAGTGGACTGTTTGAACAAGTTGTTCGAGAAAGTGGGGCTTATCAAAACTGCAAGCATCTTAGTCAAGATTCATGACAAGATAGTAGAATTAGAGAAAAGTTTGAAGTTGTGATGTGTGGAAATCCTAGGTCACTTAAACGGCTTCGTCTCATGGAAATCATTAAAATCCCTTCATTCACTCTATTCCAATAAACTCAACATCCAATCCTAAAAAATACTTGCAGTTGAATCTACACTTAAATTCAAGATATTTAATCGCACTTATGAACTTGTTGTAACTAACATATTTATTAATGATGATTAAGGAGTTGAAATCAAACAATGAATAAATATTATTTTTAGAATTTTAATGAACATTAATTTTCATAATTTTCAGTCTTTGTAGATGAGTAATATCCTCATGGCCTTATCATTGGTTGGGGACAAAATCAACATGATCAAGCCCTAAGCATAACTGCTCTAGCTCAAACATAATGAACACCACACAAGAGCATACATGGTTTACAAGACCCTCACCATCATCAAGGATTGAAAACTAGTGTCCTAACATCTTTTTGAAACTTCTCAAGACCTAGAGACATGGACACAATGGGTTTACGACCTATTGAACCTTCTCGAGCTCAAGCATTATGTAAAACACATAAAAAATATGACATGATCCCTCTCTAAGGATTCATAAAGATTTGAGTTGAACATGAATACCATGGATAGATCTTAGACTTCATGGATAGATCTTAGTCTTCATGGAGAGAAACATTAACTATACCCCTAAAACTTGCTTCTCAAACTTTCACTTCTATCCTCTCTTACTTAACAATCACCTAGATTTTTGCATCGTAAATGTATCTATAGATAATAGAAAAGAAATTTCAATATAAAATGTACATTTATATCAAAATTCAAAGTTTAAGATTTATCATCAAAATGTGATGCAAACTAAAAAGTTGCAAAAATGAACCAATATATACCAATTAAGAAATGAAAAACCCAAATATATACCAATTATGAAATGAAAAACCATAAAATTATCGGATGAGAAATCCCTTTAGGAAAACAAAAAGGAATAAAGACTCGTACCCACAAACATTTTTCAATACAAAGATGCATGCAGACTGATATATAAATGTAACGGTACGATACCTTACTGTGATGGTCGAAATCTCATTCCCAGGTCAGGGAGATGAGAGAATTGGAAACTCCAGAGTCTCCAAAGCTTACGTTGGTATCATAATCCAATGTTCCAGCTAATGCACCAGGAATTGCGTGTGTCAATCTAAATTGCCTGCCATCTGCGACTTCTTTGAGTTGGGAGGAACAGAAGGACCAAAGTAGCTGTATTGGGTCACTCTGCAGAAACTTCCTCTGCACCCTCCTGCCATCAGGAAGACGGACACCTACCCTACATATATTCACTCCTTTACCACCTTCTGGCTCCTCTGGTAGTGGTGGGTACTCACATTTCACTTTGTTTTGTAGACTGTCTTCTTCTTTGATGTCCAAAGAAGAAAAACCAGACAAAGCTTTCCCTCGCGCTTCATCTGCTCTGGACCTCCTGGAATGGCTATATTCTTTGGGGCCGTTTTCCATAAAAGGTATCAAGTCCTCTAACAATCGCTCTGGGTTGATCATGCCTGTCCAAGTCTGCATTTTCTGTCCGGTGATGGAATCAATAACAAGTGTTGACGGCATCTCTGTCAAACGATAGTAGGTGCACAACTTCCTTCCTTCATCGTTGTCGTCGTGAATCTGCAAGAAAATGAAAGTTGCAGTAATAGTCTCCCTCACAGCTTGGTTGGCCCAAGTGTCTCTATTAAGCATATAAGAGCTGAACTCTTTGGGGGATTGTATATTTGCGATGACCCATTTTCCTTGGCGTGCAGCTTCAGATTTGGCCTGCTCAAAACTGCCTTTGAACATCAGTTCCAAAGGTGGGCGATAAAGTGCTTCTAATCTATCATTGCCTTTATCCCAGAAACCCCAGTTGGAACTAGCTGGTTGAATAGACCACTGTGCCGATCGTTGATCGTAAAATGCTTCCCTCCTAACTTGTAATGGTGGGCGTACATAGTCAGGGTCAATTTCATGGCTTTGACTTTCTTGTTGAGTGAAAGAAGGTGAAACTAATGGTAATTGAGTATCAGGATGAGCATAGAATAGCCCTATTGCTTCGTCCAGCTTCCAGTTAGTTGCCTCCAAACACTGGCGCGCCTTCTCGGTGGACTCCCCCACTATTTCAACAAAAGAAGCAATCTGTTCATTCTTCTCTGCCGAGGTTTCCATTGAATGAGTTTACTTACACAGAAAACCTAATAAGTGAAGATTGATCACTCTGTGCGGATACCCAAAGCACAGCAAGCGACTACCTATCGCAAAAGGAGCTCTCGATGCTTTTGAAGATGTTCGATGAGAATAGCCCAATCGTACAGGAGTTTGGGTGAAAATTATTATTGAGACGATGTCGCAAAACTAAGTGAAGATTGATCTCTATGTGCGGATACCCAAAACACAGACAAGCAACTACGTATCGCAAAAGTAGCTCTCGATGCGTTTGAAGAAGTGGCCAATCGAAGAATGGAAGCGCCCAATATTATATATGAGTTTGGGTGGAAATTGTTATTGGGACGACGTGCCAAATACATGCCTTCACTTAATTTAATATTATATATTTATATACCCTTCACTTAATTTAACATTATATATTTATATTTATTTATTTATTTATTGAATATCACGAATTTTGTATTGTATTTATTATAAAGATGTATTTTTACGATAAAGGTGTTTGCTTTAGGGTTGCCGTGTCTCCAGAGTTCTAGGGAGATGAACATATCCAAAAGTATTTTATAGACTACAATCTCAAGATTAAAGGTAATACTTACTAGCAAGTCTTTACCCAATTGTGATTCTAGCCAAAACCTTCATATTCGGCTCAACTGTGGATGACATAAGCATGCCCAATTTTGGCTAGATTGTTGGGGGTTGGGGGATGAGGAGATCAACTTGTAGAATAATAATAATATCAAAATTGTTATTAAAAGAATAATCTCGAAAATAAAAGAATATTCTTTATCTTGACTAATGTTAAGAAGGAAATGCACATTGCTAAAATAAGAACAAATTCTCACAAGTTTCATAGTGAACATTGTTCTTTTGGTGAAGAGAAATTACCATCTTAGCAATAAACTAAGAATCCTCCAAAATTTATACTCTAAGATGGGTATAACTATTAATATTGATAAAAATAAAGTTATGATAATTAAATATAAAAATATCACATATAATATTTTCATATATGACAACAACTGCATGGAGAAAGTTGCTTCATACAAATATCTTAGAATTGATATCCATCACAAGCTCAATGAGAATTATAGTATTGAGAAACGGATAAATGGAGGATGTAAATCTTATTATGGGCTTGAAAACCAGTGTGATTCAACAACTCTTTCGGGTTTTCATTGCTAAAAGCACCTCACTAATGGGAGGTCATGGGGTCAATTCAAAGAACAAAAGGTAAAACTAGTGCAATGTGAGCATGTGATGCATAATGAAATTCACAATGTCAATGGAGAGAAGAATAATCAGATACTTAATGGGAAAGATGGAGAAAGCATCTTCTAGAAGGTTCTTTACTCTCATAATGTAGAAAGTCTAGTTTGATAATATAGTGTATCTCAAATTATCAAAGTAACTCTAATTATGAGAGATTCAAGATATTATGACCTAGGACTCAATTTAACCTAGGGGAATTATTACTAGCTATTCCAAATTATAAGATTAAGCTATGAAATTTTATGAATTTAAATAATTAATCTATTACTATTGAATGTAAACCATGTATTATTAGAGACAAAACATTACATACATAAATGCAAATAAAAAAGAGGATTAGGAAAAGTGATACATAGAAATTACTCGAAGTCATCTAAGGAAGGGATGAAGATACAACCTCAATATAATCTTTTATTTCAAAAAGTGAGTTAAGGATTCTTGGTTGTGCATTGATTTCTTTCCCAACAAGTCATCACCTAATATTTATAACACTCCCTTTTATAAAAGAATGAATGCTATAAGGTGTTGGAAAACAAGTTAAATATCTATAAACTTTGTGAATTTATATTTCTTTTCGGTAGAATTTTTTTAAACAAAGTTATGTTAATATGGCTTGCTTGAACCACATATTGTATTATTTTAATTGGCATTTTATAAGAAAATAAATAATAATATTTTATTTTAATTTTAATTTTTTTAAGGTGTTGTGGAGAGAATATAGAAAGTTAATTCAATTTTCACCAATGTTTCTTTTATTAATTAATTTTATACTTTGTACCGCTTCCCTTTGAATGAATTCTAGATACTAATTTTCATGTTATATTATTTTTGTTAAATATATATATATATATATAATTTATATATTATTAAAATAATAATAATAATAATTTTAAATTATTTATAAATTTAAAATATTATTTTAATAAAACAATTTAAAAACATATATATTAAATAAATTTTTGTTTTTTTTTAATAAATCAATATTTAAATAGGTGTTTTGATATAATTATTTAAAAAAAAATCAAAATTTTAAATTATAATCAACATAGATTCATGTTAATTCTAAATTGTAGGGATGAGAATAATCACATCTCTTTTGAGATGCAAATATGAGTGAACTTGAAAAAAGATTTGCACTTTAAGAAATTTGATGATTCCTCTCCATTCTTGATAGATATAGGCTTAACATGGATCTATGCTAGTTACACACAAACACAGACCACATGTCAATTCAATTTGGAAGATATTACTTATCTCCTTCATCTTGAAAACACACACTAATAGAATGTTAGTCCTATATACAATCTCTCTATATGCACACATTGAATTTTCTATTATTATTAATATTTTTTAGAAATTATACATGTCAACTCCATAAATTAAGTATTGAAGGAATTACAAATCCCTTATATACCCTAAATTAAAAAGCACCAATAAATGGTATAAATTACACATCTCATTATCTCAAGCAACATACTAATAAAATGTTTTAACAATAATATAATGTAAACATAGTCTCTCTCTTGTGATCTTTCTATATGCTAATATTTTAAAAAGCCACATATCAACTCTATATTAAGAAATAAATAAACTACTTCACAATGGAAAGTGAAAATATAAGAAATTTCAATTACACTATCTCTCTATATAATAATTTATATCAAATTATGTTGCTTAAGTTCCAAATTGAAATATTTTATAAAATAATTTAGAAACTTTTTACTTACAATTACTCTCCTCTATATAAAATAGGGAAAATTTTATGGGCTAAAGCCTAATATTCACATGGGGCTAATTTTCCATGCTTTTTGCAAAATAAAATTTCTCCAATTTTTGTTTTTCCTAAAACTATATATATCACATTATTATATATTAAAAATTGGAAATTTTTTATAGAGACTATATAAAACCATAAGAAACTCGAATACTATTTTTTTGTTGGCCAAAAAAGTTCTATTAATTCATCAAGGTATGAAATTTAATAAGAAGAAATATATTTGCTCTCCCAAACCTTAACCCAACCAGATTTTTTGGCGAGGAGAGAAAAGCAAAATCTAAGGAAAATATGTCAGGATTTACATAAGGACCATAAACCCGCTGACTAGAAATCCCAAAAAACACACAAAATATACATGAATCCAACCAACATCATGGATTAAGAGGAGCATTTGGTGCTTTACCAACACCTGGAGTGACTGGATGAACCAAATCCTGATGGGGGTGGAACTCCAAATGAGCCAGATATGCATCAAAATCATCTAAGCAATCATTTGTGCGCATATGACCTCACAATAGAGAAAACATGCAATCAAGGATTCCCATTGATTTCGTTGAAGTTCGTTGAGGAATCTAATGACTA
The DNA here is from genome assembly GCA_034641835.2 of Pinus albicaulis. Taxonomy (NCBI): domain Eukaryota; kingdom Viridiplantae; phylum Streptophyta; class Pinopsida; order Pinales; family Pinaceae; genus Pinus; species Pinus albicaulis. The sequence continues at coordinate 1,291,712,845 of CM076584.1, read as the reverse complement.
TGTTTTAGTCGTCATGGCGTTGTTCATGCATATCCTCCATCATAGTTAGGATTAGTTTATTTTTCAAGTTCAAGGACTACAAGGTGACTGAATGGACCAAAAAGCCTAGGGAGTGGGTTCGACCATGCCCCAAATCATCACACAAATCCACTCGCCCAAACCATGCCACTTTTTCCATGCCCAACTGGTCCCCTCTACCCCCTATTGGACCACGGGCCCCTCCTCCTTGTCTAGTGTGGCCCCTCTATCACAAAATGTTATAATTCACACTAAATTAACCACCCTGAGGGCCATCTATTTTAATTAACATAAGCACTACCCACAAAAATTCCCATCAAGTGAATGCACCAGTGTTCCAAAAACACTTCACAACCACCACTTTAAACCCGCAAAAATTCCTCACGTCCATAGGTACACTAGAGCCCCCCCTACCCCTAATCAAAAGCAACCCAAACCAAGGGGGACCCTCACACACTTATAACCCATACATAATTGTTTCCCTACATTCATACGCCTAGAGCCAAGCCCATTTTGGTTGGGTACATACATAAAACCATAAATTCACCTAAAGGAAAGTAAATGGAGCACAACCAACATGCACCACCATGGAAAGGGTTGGGAAAACACAAATGCAGACAAAAAAATCCTAGAAAACTTACCAATTGGCTTCCTAGTCTGACTAGGGTCGTCCAAATATCATGTTCCTAAGACCAGAAGGCCACTTCAGTTCCCCTTGGCTCAAAAAACCAATTGCCGGAGAATATTGCTATCACTATGGTTCTAGAGTCCCAGATGAAACGACGAGAACCATAGACAAAAAAAACTTAACCCCTTGACCTCTAGAAGCGCCTACCCAAGTTTAAATTCTCATACAAGAGAGCATGCATAGGGTGATAACCTATGCATACTCTATAATGTTTGCACCACCCCCACTATATCACATAACCTGAAGGTGAAAATATAACAAATGGTGGGGCATCATCATTATATCATGTTGCATCCTCGTTGAGGGTTTACATCCCATCTGGAAGTTGTCCTAGCCACCTCTCTCAGGTGAAATTATTTTTCTTCGCACATAATTACTCTTTTCTAGGCCTTATTTCAAGTTTCCAAGTCCTCCACTCCCATCATGGTCTCCATTTCTTCATCTATTATTCCTTTGAGTTTATTTGTCCACCTTGAAGGGGTGGAAGGCAACCAACCCTACCTAAGAGTTAGGGTTTTATTCTGGCTACCCCAATTAGAAAGAAAAGTAGTGTCCTTATTGTCGGATCTCAAAGTGTGATTTGTGATCACATATGCAAATGATAGCACCGGGGATTGGATGTTGTGATCCGGGAGGTCCAATCGCCAACTTTTAGTAATTTTATGGACTAGTGATCAATTCAAAAATTTTCTAACCACACTAAATACCAAAATGGAATAATCTTCAATGTAAAGTTGTTGGAAACTTTGTTCCCTAGCAATGAGGAGTCCATGTAGCAAGGTTGTGAATTCAACCACATTATTACTTGTGTTGCTGCAATACCCTGCATAAAAAACTATAGGTCGGCCTCTGTCATCCTAGAAGATGTTGCGAAGGGGATAAAATAAATAAAAATAGAAAAAATGTTATTTTCTAAAGTACTGGCACGCAAATTTAAAATCCTCTTGTTAAAAAGTTTAAATGCATTATATTAGCAATAAAATGTGATTAGTGTGATTACTAAAGCAAGGTTTAGCGACAAAACATCATGAAAAAACCTTTTGTCATTTATTTTTAAATTGTTGTTATGTTCAATTGTTGTGATTTGTGCTCCAAAGTAATCAATGACTCATAATGCACTCTGCACCCCTCGAGTCCATCCAACGTTTAGTCAACGGGCGGGGGTGAAAAAAGTCAGGACTCCCAAAAACTGTCTACAGAGCGTTCCTTTCCCTCATGCACTTCACACCCCCTCACTCCAATATCACAAACCATTGCATGCCCCCTCCGAACTCTCCTGCTCATTCAAAAGAAATTTTCCTCCTCTCCTGCTAAAAACTCACGACCACTACCACTTTTCCAAGTGGTCAACTCTTTCCACCAATCACATCCTTTCAATTATAAATTATTTGTTAATTATTAAATTATTTCCCCCCACTCCTCCATAGTGGATAATTTCACAAATAATTCACATTATTTGAAGGTTAAATTTTATTTGTTTAAACAGAAGCAGCTAACTTTCGACCTATATATCCATCCCGATGTCGCTATAACCATTTGCAGGACTAAACCACCTTACCAGTCAGAGAGCCGAAACAAAATTTGTCAGAAACAAGATGAAATTGAAGATATTTACCACATATTTCAAAAACAAAGGAAATCAAACTATCTTTGGGTAAATACAGTTCTTCCCCTTTCCTCTGCAATTATGTCTTAAAAAAAAAAAATCCAAGAACACTGATAATCCCATGCTTCCTCCTCCTATTGACTTAGACCATGAACCTTTGGTGGAACAACACTATAAAGTTGCAGAAACCAATTGTGAGTTTGATTTATTCGAACTCCACAATTGGTTAAAATAGAAGTTCTTAGACTCAAATGATGAATTAAACCTGTGGCATTCATCTCTTCCATGGTTTAACTTTCCACAAACCTTTTACTTCCTAGAATTTATTGTGTGGTGTCAGTTTAGGTATATACATTGGATGTACCCTTCCTCATAGCTCCCCACGGAGTAATATTGTTCCTTTATGCTGTCTGAGAATGAATTCCAAGTGGGTGCAGCCAAGAATAGAGAGGGTTCCCTCCCTTCCTTTTTCTCACAGTAGGTTTCCCACTGGTATTTGACATGGGGGGTGGCTTTGAGGAGTGCAAAAGTAATATTTGATTGGTCGGATAAATCATGGACTGAGAAATACACTTCCAACAAATTCAACCATATATCTATGGCGTCTGCATCTATCTGGCCTTCAAAAATAGGAATTTCAAAGTTTACATGTACCTTGAAGGGAGTGGTGCCTCCAGATTGGCTGTTGAATGCATATGTGTCGTAGGTGGGCAACCGTTGAAGGGTCGGGGAAAATTTATACATCATTGCGTTCATTTTTTTCTCGAGGGCCTCCTCGAGCAATATTTTGATAGGATCTCCTGCTCCCTCATCTTTCTATTCTTCTACCATGGGAGGTCGTCGGGGTTTGCGATGCTGATCTTGCAAAGGCTGAACTAGATCGAGCCCTGACTCCTTATACCTTGACCTCGTTGGGGACATGCAAAGAAAATAAAAATAAAGAGAAGACTTCTCTGATACCACTAATCCATATTTATGCAATAATGCAACAGAATACAAATATAACCATAAATACAAATATGGAGCAGAAATATAACTTCATTTCATTAATATCAAATGACTGAAATATGATTACATATAAAATGAAAATAAAATAGCTAGGGTGCTGGTAGCTTATCTCTAAGAAGATATGTGGCGGCTACAAGCCTCTAAACTATGTTACAATGAGGCTCAAAGGCATATTTATTAATGAGAAATAATGGAAAAACCCTAAACATCCAAAAACCTAACCCAAAGAGATGAAACGACAGACTATGGGTCCCATCGGGGTGAATTGGTACATCAATTTCCAGGGGTCGTAACTTTGGCATACTATATCTGTTTGACGCACATGACACATCATTAGAAAGATCTATCTAAGGACTATAACTGCCAAAAGTGAATATCAAGTCATTGAATCATATTTACTAGACATTTCATGCCTAAAAAAACATCGTTTAGGGCCTCAAAATAGCTTCAGAAGTTCAAGACCCGAAAAACTGCTAAAAATAGTAAATTGTGCTACAATTAAGCAAACTAAAAAACCAGAAGAAACAATGGTGGGGGTCCAAGTGGAATAGGCGAGTGGCCACCAATATCCACCTAGATCATTCCTCCCCCCTTAGGTAGGAATGGTCCCAATTGCATTGAGTTCCTCCATGAGATCTGCAATGTTAGATGTGTCCAGTAATGGTGGAAAGTATGGTTGAAGCTGATCCACACTGAACATTGTTTATCAACTAAGGAATGGGGGAATGTTAAGCTTAAATGAATTGTCTCCCACAGTCTTGATAATGATGTAAGGCACATAATAAAGTGGTATGAGCTTCTGATGAGCTCTGGTTGGGCATTCTTTGTACAAATGCAACCAAAATTGGTCGCCCACCTGGAACTTGTGTGGCACTTGATGTTGATCATGTCCCTGCTTGTAATTGGAATTGGATTTCTCCAATATGTCATAGACCTACTGGATGCGTTCAATAAAATTGGTTTCTTTATCAGCCTCAGACAGTACATGCGTGGATTTTGTCTGTGTGGTCGCATGAGGTATGACAACATCAGACAGCGGCACGCTTAGGGGCAGATCAATGGAGTGGTTGACCTAACAGTGTAGAGGAACCTCTATGGCTGAGGAGTAAATTTCCTTTTATTCCTCCACGACTTTGTCAATCTGCTTCCATCGTGTAGGGGAGCCCTGTTTGGAGGATGTGGCTACAATCTTCTTCATGCCATGTGGGGGAATTGTAATGAAAATGAATTTCCTGGTTTTCAAAATAATCTTACTACGTTTCTTTATAGTAATCAAAGAGATGGTGGGAGGCGGTACTACCTCTGGTATCCTGTACAACTTATTTCCCAAAGTATTAATAACAACACAAGGCCTGGACTCATACACAACATGTTGCTTCCACAATTATGGTTGGCCTAATTATAAACCAGACACATTAAGAGGAGCAACATCACACAATACCTCATCTATGAATGGCTTGTTGTTGAACGGAAGGCGACACTGCTGGCAGACGCAGAGATCTCTTCCTTGGTGAAGCCACCTAATGGTATATGGTTCCGGGTGTGCTATGGTCGGTAGGCTAAGCCGCTTCACAACCTCTGCTGAAATGAGGTTCTTTTGGCTTCCGCTATCGATGAGGAATTATAGTGGAGAACCTTCACACACATTTGGGAATGGAAGAGGCACTCCCCCTCGTTTGGATCTTTGGGTTCCTCCTTCTAGATATTGGTGGTGGCAACGGTGGCGCTGGATTCCACATAAATTATTTTCTTCCCTTTATCATTCTCCTTGTCTGGTTCTGACTCAGAATCAGAACATGCATCTGATTCAGATGCCTTCGGTTTGGACACCAGCGACTGTTTGGTCTGACACTCACTTGTGCTGTGAGTGGGGCTATTATGAAATGCACACCACTTCCCCATGTCCTTATTTGGATTTTTTGTGTCATTCTCAATTTCCTTGCTTTGGATTTTCCCCTTGTTCCACGGTTCGAGATCACCTTTCCTTGGATTCAGATTGACGGATCCAAATTCTCGCTCCTTATGCTTAAATTTTTTCTTGATCTTGGTGGCATATCAATATGCCAGGCCAAGCGATGTAATGTCAAGGAAATCCATTTCCTCCTAAATGTATCTGTGCAAACAGCTGCAGTACTTGAGCACCAAATGTCTCTCCAAATATTTAATACCCAACTTTGTGCACATGGTATGGAACAAATTCATCAACTTTTGCACATCTTTATCCCTTTTTTGTCGCAGCATGGTCCATTGGATGCACTTGTCCTCGTAGATCCCCATGGGGTAATATTTTTCCTTTATGCTGTCTCAGAACTAACTCCAAGTGGGTGCAGCCAAGAACAAGGAGGGTTTTCTCCCGTCCTTTTGCTCACAGTAGGTTTCCCACCAGTCTTTGACATGGGGAGCGACTTTGAGCAGTGCAAAAGTAATATTGTATTAGTTGGAGAAATCATGGACCGATAAATACCCTTCCAGAAAATTAAAACATCTATCTATGATGTCTTCATCTATTTGGCCTTAAATTCTACATGTACCTTGAAGGGAGTGGCGCCTCCAAAGTGGTTGCTGGATGCAAATGCGTCGTATGTGGGTAGCCGTTGAAGGATCTGGGAAAATTTATCCATCATCACGTTCCTTTATTTCTCGAGGGCCTCCTCGAGCAATATTTTAATAGGATATTTTTTGGGCACCAAATATGGCTACCTTTCTGACCATTTTTATCATCCTTTTTTATCCCTTTGTGTTTAATTACCTACATTTGCTATGCTAAACTTATGAGGTAAATACCCCTAACTTGTCCAATTGGAATATTTTAATTAATGAAGTAAATTCATGGACTCTTACCTATTTGCGGCACTAAGATATGTGCTTGACTACAGTTTGGAGAACAGGAACCCTTGCTCCAGTGGTTTGCAACAGATTTGGTAACGGTCAGCTATAGGGAGATCACGCAGCTCGAGTCACGATTCCCTGGGCCTATTCTTGGCCCCTTGTTCTATCCTGGACATCTGATGTTTGTGCTGTTCCAACTAATGTGTATTTCTGAATGCGCAATTACCACGTTCCAGGGAGATCTGTTATTCTCCCGTGCTGTGTATAAAATGGATATTGTTCCTGTAAATGGGGGTTCTTGAAGGGATATTGTAATCACATCTTATAGATTAATAAAGTACTACTGGTTTTGCTGTTCTAAGCGTCTTCGTAACTAACGTAGCCCTGATCAGAGAGTTGGGCCCACTCTTTTGATCAGGTGCTGCACCTGTAAGTGTGTGAATTGTTCTTTGTTATGGTTGCTATTATTATTCTTATTGTTAAGATTGCTTTTGAAGTTCAATATTTGATTTCATCTCGCAGCAATGTTTTGAATCTTAATTATAAACCCTTGGTTAAGATGGATTATGTGTTTGTTCCTGCATATACCTTGCGTGTTGCCTTGAAAGGATACACTCCCGGATTGATAAAATTAATGTCAGATTAGGGTGGATAAATCATTCTTACCTAGACACCAACATTTTGGCGATGTTTCCGGGGAGGCTAACAAGGTGCAAGAAATGATTCAAACCAACCAGAGGGTCAATATCTCGTCCTGGGGAGAGATCGAGCTTTCTCACTCTGCTTCAAGTCTTGAGCATAGGTTTTGATTTTGGTTTGTTTATTTCTATTTCTGTTTTGGATTTAGGGCCATCTTCTTGTCCTGGGGAGGGAGGAGTCTTTTGACGCCCTACTCCAGGCCCTAAGTGGAGTTATTTCTTCTTCTTTTTTACTTTCGTGTGTTTTCTTGTGAGGAAACCTTAGCTTTTACCCTGGAGAGGGAGGAGTATTTTGACACCCTGCTTCAGATCTGGGAGTATTAGGTCTTCCTGTGGATCATGTTGTTTTGGTTCTTATCCCAGGGAGGGAGGAGTTCTTTAACACCCTACTCTGGGCCTAAAACCCTAGCTTTTTTTTCTGTTGTCTTTTTTTTTTTTTGCAAACTCTTTTATCTTGGGGAAGGAATGGTCTTTTGACACCTTACTCCAATATAGGAGCATTGTAGGTTCATACAAAAACCTTCCATCATACCAATTTTTGTATGAACAAAGAACTAAATAAGAAGGGCGGAGTGAGAGCCCCAAAAAGGGGAAGACCAGATCTGGGAAGAAAAAATTATATTCAGCAGATCATAGAAAAGGCAGAGTCAGAAGCATCTTCTCGCACAGCTACAAGGCCAGGGTCTAAGAGAGTGAAGTCCAAGGGACAGTCAGTGGATCAACCAGTGCAGGCCACAGTATCCCTTGGTGATTTGGTACAACAGAGTCCTCCAGCAGTGGAAGAAATAATCAGCAGTAGATCGGACCGAGAGGATCTTGCGCTAGTAATAGCAGAGGAAGAAATCACAAGTAGAACATTGACGGATGTCAGACTACTCTAGTAAGGGAAAGGAAGTTGTAGTCGAGGGATTGAACCATCAAGACACAGGAAGAAGAAATGAGGGGATATTTGTATTGCCAAGAGACTAGGGAAGTTCCATTAAAGCAAATCGTGTTCCAGTAGTGAGGAGTCCCCGGCCATCCTCCACAGAGCCTGTTGAAATCCCCAGTGATTATTGTAAGATATTTATGGCTCCCACAACCTCCACTATCAAATTTCCCATTGGGAATCTGGGATCTGGCACACCTACAAAGCTTATTCCATTGGCATCCTTACCAAACTTCCATGGGCTTGTTTCAAAGGATCCTGACACATTTTTATTTGAGTTTGACATAGTGTGCTGGGGGTATGATTACACGATGGATGCCCAGAAGTTAAATATTTTTCCTTCTACACTAAAAGGGATAGCTCTGAAATAGTTTATGGGCCTTGGAGGAAAATCCATTTCCACATGGGATGATATGCAAACAGATTTTCTAGAAAAGTACTAGGATTACCGCAAATCCCGGAACGTCAAGGAGGAACTTTCAAGTTCACACAAAAAGAAGATGAAAGTTTGGAAGATTGTGTGGAGAGGTTTAAGTACCTCTTATAGAGGTCAGGTCATTTTGATCTGGATAAGGAAATTTTTAAGGTTATCCTCCTTCGATCCTTTCGAGAGGACTCAATGGAACTGTTTAATATTGTGGGAAAGGGAGACATCTCCAAGGAAACCTTTGAAGGTATTTTCAATTTGTGTATCTAGTGCTTGAGGGGGCTTGCAAGGAATAGATTAAGGATCCGTTTAGTAAAAGGATATGGCGGGGGTGTTACAAAAGCAGAAATCGGGAACCTGCTAGACAACTTAAGGACAAATATTCTCAGTACCTTGTCAACACAAATGGACACATTGCAAGTAAAGCAGAAGTAGCTGCAACTGGATAGGACCATGGAAATATTTTGCCCGAAGTGCAAGAAGAATCATCTGGAAAGGGAATTCCCATTAAAGTCCATATAAAAATGTGACATTTGTGAGATGAATCATGTAACAAGCACATGCCCTTCCTTTTCGAGCCTGAAAACGGTGTTTCAAGGAGCAGGGGAGGACACGGAGAAATTGTACCTTATGGGTGCCAGGAAGTCGTGGCAACTTTGACCACCTATGGGAAATAGGGGTATGTACCCAGATCCATCTCAATATTTCAATAACTACAACATGAATCTCAAACCATGCTTTGTTCCCCTATGTAGCTGCAATACTAGTACCCATTGTGGCAGCAATGGAACCCTCAAGCCAGGGTGAGCTCATCATGGGCTCCAACTTGGCGAGGACCCTCTTTAGGGTAGTTTCCTCAAGATATGCCACAGTAGAAACTCCAATTACCCTCCAATGTGCCTCCTGGTAATCAGCCTGTACATCCTCAGCTTCCAATGCAGCTTAATCCCAATCCCAATAATAAAGGAGCCCATCAAGCCGATGTTCTTAAACTTCCTTCGTATAGTATCTCTACTGCATCACTGTATGAAATGAATTTGCAATCAGGTCGAACAGTCAATGTCCAACCCCCTCCGGTTATCATTGAACAACTTGATAATGAAGAAAGAGAGGCACATCCGACTAGTAGAGAGCCAAAAAAAACTGTTAAAAACTAGGTGCCTCCTGTAAAACAACATCAATCTGAACCACCTTACCTAGAGAGATTGATTATGAGTAAACCAAGCCAACAAGCTGAACTTTATTTATTAGGAGAATTGCATAATTTATTTGTTAAGATTCCCTTGTTAAAAGCTATGAAGGATGTGCCAATTTATGCAAAGACTCTTAGGGAATATTGTTCAAAGAAACCTGTGAAGAAAACTAAGGACCCCCTCACTATACATGTTATGGGAAAATTATCGGACTTCGTGATGGGAAAATCAAAACCAGTGAAATATGGAGATCCGAGGAACCCGGTTTTGACAGTACAAATTAATGGGGTAGTGATTCCAAATGTGCTGGTGGACCTGGGTGTTGCCATCAATGTCATCACCACTAAAATCATGCAAACATTAGGCCTTCAAAATTTGAAGCATACACCTATAGTGTTGGAATTGGAAGATTGATATACAGTCAAACCTGTAGGGAAGTTAGAGGATGTGACAATTTCAGTAGATGCATGGAATTACCTCGTAGATTTCCTGGTATTGCATACACAATCTTCAGTGGGCAGTCACCCCTTGATTCTGGGTAGGCCATGGATGGCTACTGCAGACGCTTATATTGGGTGTCGTTCAGAAAATATGGTTATCTCTAATGGGAATAAAACCAAGAACTTGGTACTATACCCACTTGTAGAACCAAATGCACCTAAAAAGTCAGCAGGCGACAAGAAGGATGTATCTATGGTAGAGGTCGAAGACGAAGAAATGAGATTGGTCCTTACTATCGGGCAGGCCCTTTAGTTGAATATGGAATCAGAAGATGACGTGATCACTTCCTTCATGAATGATCCTTGTTCCATTTCAGAGTCAAATCAATAGGTCTTAGAATCCATTCTAAGCTGTGAAACTTAGGAGGTTATTGAAACAGCGGAAGAATTAGAGGAAGATGTAGATGCACCTCATGAAAGCGTTCAAGTAGAGATAGAACTGGGGAAAACTCTGAATATTAATCCGGGTTTGTCAGAATCCCATAAGAAGTAGCTGGTAGATGTTCTTCAGAAGCATAAGGAATCTTTCGATTGGGATTATTTTGACATGAAGGGGATCCCTGCCAACTTATGCACCCATCACATATATATCAAGGAAGATTGTAGTCCTATAAGAGAACCTCGGAGAAGGATGAATCCTGCATTGAAAAACATTGTGAAAGAAGAGCTTCAGAAATTATTGGATGTGGGTATTATCTACCCTATCTCAGACATCCAATGGTTCTCACCATTATTAATGGTCCCTAAGAAGAATCGTAAATGGAGGATCTGCGTGGATTATCGAGAGTTAAATAAGGCAACACAGAAGGACCATCTTCCCCTACCATTTATCGATCAAGTTTTAGACATATTGGCTGGCAAGAAATTTTTCTCATTTCTGGATGGCTTTAGTGAATATAATCAAATCCAGATTGCTCCTGAGGACCAGGACAATACCACTTTCACATGCCCCTGGGGGACATTTGCATACTGGGTCCTTCCGTTTGGCCTGTGTAATGCCCCTGCAACATTCCAGAGGGAAATTCTGGGAATTTTATCTAATCTGATAGATGATGGTGTTGAAATTTATATGGATGAATTCACTCCATATGGGGACTCATTCTTAAAGGGGCTGAAAAATTTAGAAAACGTTCTTGAAATATGTATACAAGCGTGTGTCTCCCTGAGTACAGTAAAATGCCACATGATGATGGAAAAATGAATTGTTATGGGACATTTGCTTTTGGCTGAAGGAATCAGGATGGACCCAGCAAAAATAAAGGTAACTCTACACTTTCCAACACCTAAAACACCCACACAGGTACGTAGTTTCATTGGCTGTGTCGGTTATTATAGGTGTTTCATAGAAAATTTTGCAAAAGTAGCAGACCCACTATTTCAATTACTAACCAAAGACTCAGAATTTGTGTGGTCAGATGATTGTGATATAGCCTTCACAAGAATTAAATAATTATTCTGCAGTGCCCCGATTCTTAGAGGACCAGACTGGGCATTACCTTTCCACATTCATATGGATGCTTCCCAAATATCAATTGGTGCAGTACTAGGACAGAAAGTGGATAAAGTACCTTATGCAGTCTACTATGTTAGTAAGAATTTGGCCCCTACTGAATTAAACCACCTGGTGATTGAGAAAGAGTTCCTTGTTGTTGTTTATGCCATTAACAAGTTTTGAAATTATATTACTAGGCATTCTACTTTTGTGCACATTGATCATGCAGCCATCAGGTATTTAATGAACAAACCTATTACCCCTGGTCGTGTTACAAGATGGTTGTTGCTACTAAAGGAATTTGATATTACTATAGTAGATAAACCAGGGAAAGACAATGTGGTTGTAGATTTCTTATCTAGGATAGGACATGATGGTAAGAATACACTAGTTGAAGATAATTTCCCAGATGAGCATATTTTTTCAGTTTCTGCTAACACTCCATGGTATGCAGATATTGCTAATTATCTTGCTACAGGTGAGGTGCCTCATCACTTTTCCTATAAGGAGCAAAGGAAGATCATTCACCGGAGTACCTGATATTCATGGATGGTAGGATATCTCTTCCATACAGGGATTAACCAGCAGATACGACGTTGTGTGGCAAAGGATGATATTTATGAGATCTTAAAGGTTGCACATGTTGGACCCTATGGAGGACATTTTGCAAACAAAAGGACAGGTCATAAAGTGCTGCAGATGGGATATTATTGGCCCTCCATCTTTCGTGACGCTCGGGATTATATTCGAAGGTGTGATAGCTATCAGCGGATGGGACAACCTAGGAGAGCAGATGAAATGCCTCTCCAACCCCAGATATTCCTTGAACCATTTGAGAAATGGGCCATCAATTTCGTTGGACCCTTTAACCCACCTTCTCATCTTAAAGCCTACATCCTAGTTTGTACTGATTATGTAACTAAATGGGTGGAAGCTAGAGCAGTCATGAGAGAAATAGAGAAAGTAGTGGTAGAATTCCTTTTTGAAGAAATCTTTGCTCAATATGGGACTCCTAGAGAAATTGTATCAGACAGAGGATCACAGTTCACATCCCATATGATAGAGAAATTGATGCAGAAATATGGGGTCAAACATAGAGTAACAACCCCCTATCATCCACAGGAGAATGGGCAAGTAGAGAGTACAAACAAGGTATTGGAAAATATCTTAACAAAGACAGTAGCAAGTCATCGCCAGGATTGGGCACAAAAACTCCCATAAGCTTTATGGGCCTATAGAACGACATGGCGGAACACAACAATGTTTTCTCCATTTGAATTAGTTTATGGGAAATCCCCCTTGTTTCTGGTAGAATTTGAAATTAGCACACTCAGAACAGCTCTGGAAGTAGGCTTATATCTATCAGAAGCACAGAAACACCAACTGGAACAGCTGAATGAGTTACATGAGATTCGATCAGTAGCTGTCCAGAGAACTACTGTTGTTCAATAGCAGAGAATGAAATGGCATGATAGATTCATCAAAACTAAGGTGTTTCATGAGGGGGATTGGGAGTTATTGTATGACTCCCGATTTAAGGATTTCAAAGGCAAGCTTCGCACTTGCTGGATGGGACCATATCAAGTGGATGCAGTGTTCGACAATGGAACGGTTAGATTAATTACAATTGATGAGAATCAGACCACGTTTGTGGTGAATGGACACCGTCTAAAATTATACCATCGTTCAGCCTCTAAAGATGCCTTTGTCAAAACCCTTTTAGATTTAGCTGATCTAATGGTTATTTCAATAGAGGACACTCTCACTCTTCTCTTAAAAAAAGAAAAGGAAAAAAAAAGAAAAAGAAAATAAAAATAAAAAGAAATAAAGAAACAAAAATAATGATGATAATATGTGGGTATTACTTGTTTGTATTTTGCAGGAATAATAAAGAAATATGGCCAGGAGGGAAGTAACATCTGGTGTGTTACTCCATCAGTGCTACTATAGAGATATTTTTCTTCATTGATGTTGTTACTCTGCAACTGCTGTTACTCGTTGTTGTTACTTTGAAGTTGCTGCTACACCACCGATGTTGTTACTCCGCAACTGTTGTTACTCCATAGCTGCTGTTACTCTGAAGTTGATGCTACACCACCGATGATGTTACTCCACAACTGTTGTTACTCTGCAACTGTTGTTACTCTGTAACTTTCGTTACTCCATAGCTGTTGTTACTCACAGTTTTTGTTACTCACTATTCATGTTATTCACTGACGTCGTTGCTTGCTATGCTGATACTACGATAGATATTTCTGCTGCTACTCCACTTTAAGTTAAGTCCGCAGGTATGTCTCTGTTGATTTTATGGATTTAATTAAGTATTCCAAAAGGACGGTCAAATGTGCCGAGGACGGCCATCATTTAGTTGGGGGGAGGGAACCGTCATAATGAATGATGACGTACTTCGTAAAGGTATTTATGACACACGATTCCCACCTAACCAAATCTAATGATTTCAAGTACTCCGTAGTCATACTGTATGAGTTGGAATGCGTACTTGTACACACAAAATTCATATCAGTCACCCTCCCAACATGCCGCATTAAATCCTGAGAATATCTAATAGTAATACAATAATTTGTCATTACTCCCAAGTGTACCAGTATTGTTCATCCATTATATCTGAAAGTGGCCATGACGTTATTTCAGCTGCCAACGGCTTGGAGCCCTATCACTCTCCCCTACCAGATAACTGTAGTCGTCATGCTGATTCCACCTCTGCAACAATGGGTGGTCGATCTGTGCGACATGAACCTGATGATTCAACGAGAATCCAGAGTAATCGGGAGGTATGGCAAGCATTTGAGAATGCAGGTTGGGATGTTTATTTTGACAGGCTGAACGGATGGGATGAAGAAATCACGATGGATTTCGCATTAAATTTGGAAGAAGGAGTTTCTCAGGTTTGTGGAGTTGAAATTCTAGTGACAGAAGAAAACATTGTGGAAGTCAGTGAATTTCCGCAAGTCGAAGAATGCTAGTTTTCAAGGAGAACACCCCTCCTGGAACTCCCCGAAGCCTTTATGCAAGCTGGAGAAAGTATTGCGCAGAAGGGTCAGGGATATGACAGAACTTCATTACCTCATCCATGGGGAGGAGTTGCAGAGGTTGTTATAAAGTATATGACATGTGAAGGAAGATATTCTACCATCTTCAAATATCACCTCCGCATATTGGCTCACTTGTGATTTCCACAAGCAGAGGCTTTTTCAATGAATGTGCCCTATTTTATGTTAAGGAGCCTTCATTTTATGGAAAATTTTGCTCGAGGGGCGCGACAGGTGTTGGCGGTCCTCTCTCACCATGGGCTAGTCTAGTTGCTAGTAATAAATGGCATTGGGAAGATCCCGATTCCATGGGAACTGTTTCAGGATTCCACAAAGGAGGAAATAGAATCCGCTGTAGCTGCTAGGGCAGAAGAGCCTGAAGCCATGCAGGAAGATGCAGAGGATGATGATTACATTGATTAGTAGGAGCCAGAAGAGATGGAAATGGAGAATGAAGAATGTGAAGAAGAGACGGTTCCCCAAGAGCAAGCTGAACTCGTGGAATCGATGGAAGTTGCAAAGACACCCACTAGCACTACGACCGAGGTTGTCCCACAAGAACCAGCCCCGTTTGTGGAGTTAGCTGAGCAAATAGATAGTGTAATGGGTACAGAGGTAAACCCACATCAAATGAAAGAGGGAAAATCGGTCAACATTGCGACCGAGGCCACTTTACAGGGATCTCCTGTCAACATGGAACTAATGGAGGAGGGTAATCTGATTGAAGAAGAAGTCGTGACCACTCTGACCAGAGAAATCATGGAGGAAATGCTGGGAGAAATAAGGTGTGAGGCTGATGCTGCCCCACAAGAACCAGCGTCGACCTCGGGGCTGAATGTAGAGGATTTGTTCCAGTTCCCCATCTTTCTTCCTAAGGGAGCAAGGGTAACTCGTTCCCCGTAGAAAAGAGAGGAAGAAGATTTTTCCATTCCTATGGCTTCGAATTTAAAACAAAGGCCATGACCGGAAGAGGCCCCAACAGGCATATCAGCAGGGGAGCATCTTACCGGGTCACAACTGGTCGCGGAGAATGGCCATTGGTGAAGAGGAGGGACCAAGTGGAGCAGTCTCGATGAATGAACCAATGGAGCACTTAGGCGTGAAAAGAGTGAAGCAAGAAATAATAGAAGAAGAACGGGCAGAGGAGGTTGGACTGATCGTTGGCCTGACAGAGGCAGTCCCGAGGGATTTACCTCCAACTGTCGAGGCAGAAGAAACATAGGTCAAGCAAGAAGAGGCAGAGCTGTGTGGACAGTGAAGAATTCCCATCAAATAGAGATACCAACAGTAGTTTAAGGAAATAATGCGGCTCAAGATGGAGGTAATGGATTTGAGAAGGAAAGTGAAAAGGATGCAGAAACGAATAAACAAGTACAAGCGGCAAGCCAGGAAATCCAAAGTCATCGAGGTTGAAGCAGAAACTGAAAAAAACCTAATTGAACAACTGTTCGGAGCCAGAGAGTATGCCTTAATGGCCGAATTACAGACGTGGAAGTCTACTGCGGCTTAGTATAAGAATGAGATCAAAAGAATTGAGGAGAGAACCTCCACAACCATGTTCGGATATGCGGAGCGCATATATATTATGAGATTAAGGCATGCGAAGCAGCAACTCAAGATGGAGCAGCTGGAAAAACAAGTGGCTGAACTGAAAGATGATAAGGAATAGATGTTCAATCTGGTGCAAGAGGTGATGGCATGTTCTCCGCTTGCTTCTTGTTATTCTTTATTCTTGCATGAACGCTTTCTTTTATTCTGCATGGAAAGCGTAAAAAACGAGGTCAGTTATGAAATAGAAGATGGTGTACAATTCCTCCGAATCATGAGGAATCATGATGTGCCAACTCAACATCTGATGTGTGAGTTTTACCTGCATGGGTATCTGTTACGTCTACATAGAGATTTTAACCTAGTCCTGTATGTAGGGGACATCGATTTGAGGGCCCTCACCTCTTATGCTTTCAATCAAATCCATTGGTAGAAGGCTTATAACACTTTTGAGTCTGATCAAGTTACAAAGCCATTTATAGTAAGAGGAGAACATGAGAGGTTAGATACAATGTGCTATAAACACCATACCTTTTTGAAATTTGAGGGGAGCAGAGATAGAATGTTGACGACAAAAAGGTGGTGCCTCGATCTTTGTGTCAATCAATTAACTGTTTTTCAAAAAGAGGCCCTTGATTGTTGTCAGAGAAGGTGGATGATGTCACCGAAAGCTGTCCAGAATAGAGAGCCTTTGGGGCACCAAAATTTTCACGAGTACTCACCAAAGTACCTAGATATGTGGCATGTGTTCATACATGTGGGATCCGGTGGATGGGGCTTTGGTTTCAGTATCCTGTTATTTGGTTGCCTACAGAAGTTTACAACCCAGCGTACAATGGTCCAGCAGATTGGTGGAAGGAAGTTCTCCTTTCATATGGATTTAAAGTTCCAGGGACAGAGATGGCTTTAGAGTATGCTCTTTCCAGGCTTTAGGAAGCTCACGGTTTGCAGAACCCAGACCTATGGATGCGGCAGATTGCATGAGGACATGCAAAAGGCTAGTTGGGGGGAGATGTTGGGCACCAAATATGGCTACCTTTCTGACCATTTTTATCATCCTTTTTTATCCTTTTGTTTTTAATTACCTACATTTTCTATGCTAAACTTATGAGGTAAATACCCCTAACTTGTCCAATTGGAATATTTTAATTAATGAAGTAAAGTCATAGATTCTTACCTATTTGCGGCACTAAGATATGTGCTTGACTGCAGTTTGGAGAACAGGAACCCTCGCTCTAGCGGTTTGCAACAGACTTGGTAACGGTCAACTATAGGGAGATCACGCAGCTAGAGTCACGATTCCATGGGCCTATTCTTGGCCCCTTGTTCTATCCTAGACTTCTGATGTTTGTGCTGTTCCAACTGATCTGTATTTCTGAATGCACGATTACCACGTTCTAGGGAGATCTGTTATTCTCCCGCGTTGTGTATAAAATGGATATTGTTCCTGTAAATGGGGGTTCCCGAAGGTATATTGTAATCACATCTTACAGATTAATAAATTGCTACTGGTTTTTCTATTCTAAGGGTCTTCGTGACTAACGCAACCCTGATCAGAGAGCTGGGCCTGCTCTTCTGATCAGGTGCTGCACTTGTAAGTGTGTGAATTGTTTCTTTGTTATGGTTGTTGTTATTATTCTTACTGTTAAGATTTCTTCTGAAGTTTAGTATTTGATTTCAGCTCACATCAATGTTTTGAATCTTAATTATAAACCCTTGGTTAAGACGGATTATGTGTTTGTTCCTGCATATACCTTGCGCGTTGCCTTGAAAGGATACACTCCCAGATTAATAAAATTAATGTCGGATTAGGGTAGATAAATCATTCTTACCTAGACACCAACAATCTCCTACTCCTTCATCTTTATTTTCTTCTTCCATGGGAGGTCATCAGGGTTTGTGAGGCTGACCTTGAAAGGATTCAACCAGATCAAGCCCTAACTCCTTATACCCTGAACTCGTTGGGGACATGCAAATAAAAACAGAGAAAGAGTAGATCAATCTGATACCACTGATCCAGATTTATTCAAGAGCACAACTAAATATAAATATAACCATAAATACAAAGATTCAACAGAAATATAACTTCATTTCATTAATATCAAATGAATGAAGTATGCTTACATACAAAATGAAAATAAACTAGATAGGGTGCTTGTAGCTTATCTCTGAGAAGAGATGTGGCGGCTATAAGCCTCTAAACTGTGTTAAAAAGAGTCTCGATTGCCTATTTATTATTTATAAACAATGAAAAACCATAAACATCCAAAAAACTAACCCTAGGAGATGAAACACTAGATTATGGGCCCCGTCGGGGTAAATTGGTACATCAATTTCCCGGGGTCGTAACTTTGGCATATTATCTCTGTTTGACACACATGATACATTGTTAGAAAGCTCTATCTGAGGACTACAACTTTTGAGAGATAATATTTATTCTTTCTGTCATATGTACCAGAACTTTCATGCCTAAAAAACATTGTTTAGGGCATCAAAACGGCTCCAGAAGTTCATAACACGAAAAACTAATAAAAATAGCAAATTGTGCTACAATCTAGGAAACTGAAAAACTGAAACAAACAATGGTGGGGGTGCAAGTGGAATAAGCGAGTGGCCACTAATATACACCTAGATAATTCCTCCCCCCTTAGGTTTCAATGGTCCCTATTGCATTGAGTTCCTCCATGAGATCTGCAATGTCGGATGTGTCCAATAATGGTGGAAACTATGACCGAAGGTGATTCACATTGAACAATGGTTGTCGGCCAAGGAATGGGGGAATTATGAGATTAAATGCATTGTCTCCCGCAACCTTGATAATGGTGTAAGGCCCATATCGGAGTGGTTTGAGCTTCTGATGAGCTACAATATAGGCATTCTTTCTGCAAATGCAACCAAACTCGGTCGCCCACCTAGAACTTGTGTGGCACCCGATGTTGATCATGTTGTTGCTTGTACTTGGCATTGGATTTCTCCAAGATTTCATGGACCTGATGGATGTGTTCAATAAAACTGGTTGATTTATCGCCTCAGGCAGTACATGTGTGGATTCAGTCTATGTGCTTGCATGAGATATGGCAACATCAGGCAGCGGCGTGCCTGGGGGTAGATCAATGGAGTGCTTGAACTGATAGTGTAGATGAACCTCTGTGAGTGAGGAGATAACTTCCTTGTATTCCTCCATGACTTTGTCAATCTACTGTCGTCATGTAGGGGAGCCCTATTTGGAGGTTGTGGCCACAATATTCTTCTTTCCCTGTGGGCGATTTGTAATGAAAATGAATTTCCTGGTTTGGCAAATAATCTTACTGCGTTGCTTTGTAGCAATCAAAAAGATGGCAGGAGGCGGTACTACCTCTGCTATCCTATACAAATTACTTCCCATAGTAATAATAATAGCACAAGGCCTAGAATCATACACAACATTGCACTTCCACAAGTATGGTTGGCCTAATAATACATTAGACATGTCAAGAGGAGCAACATCACACAATACATCATCCATGAATTGCTTGATGTTGTGTGGAAGGTGGCACTACTGGCAGACATGTAGATCTCTTCCTTGGTGAAGCCACCCAATGGTATACAGCTGCGGGTGTGTTATGGTCGATAGGTTGAGCTGCTTCATGACCTCTGCTAAAATGAGGTTCTTTTGGCTTTCGCTATCAACAAGGAATTGTAGTGGAGAACCCTTCACCCACATTTGGTAATGGAAGAGGTGCTCCCCCTCCTCTAGATCTTTGGGTTCCTCCATCTGGATCTTCAGGTTCCTCTCCTGGATATTGGTGGTGGCAACGGTGTCGTTGGGTTCCACATTAATGATTTTATTACCTTTTTCATTCCCATTTTCCAGTTCTGACTCAAAATTAGAACATGCTTCTGATTCAGAAGCCTTCCATTCGGCCACCGAAGAGTGTTTGGTCTGAAACTCGCTTATGTTGTGAGTGGGGTTGTTATGAAATTCACACCACTTCCCTGTGTCATTCTTTGGATTTGTGGTCTTGTTCTGAGTTTCCCCGCTTTGTCTTTTCCCATTGTTCTACGGTTCGGGAGCACCTTTCCCTGGCTTCTGATTCACAAATCCAAAGTCTCACTTCTTCTGCTTAAATTTATGCTCGATCTTGGTAGCATATCGATATGTCACACCAAGCAAGGTAATGTCGAGGAAATTCATTTCCTCCTGAATGTATCTATGCAAAAATATGTGGTACTTTCACACCAAATATCTCTCTGAATCTTTAATACCCAACTTTTTGCACAAGATATGGAACAAATTAGTCAGCACGTGCACATCTTGATCCCTTTGCTGCCACAGAATGGTCCATTTTATGTACTTGTGCTCATAACACCCCACGGGGTAATATTTTTCCTTGATGTTGTCTTGAAAGAAATTACAAGTGGGTGCAACCAAGAAAAGAGAGGGTTCCATCCCATCGTTTTTCTCACAATAGGTTTCCCACCAGTCTTTGACATGGGGTGTGGCTTTGAGGAGTGAAAAAGTAATCTTTTATCGGCAGAGAAATCATGAATCGAGAAATACCCTTCCGAAAAATTTAACCATTTATCTATGGTGTCTGCATATATAAGGACTTCAAATACAGGAATGCCAAAGTTTACATGTACCTTGAAGGGAATGGAACCTCCTGAGTGGCTGTTGGATGCAGATGCGTCGTAGGTGGGAAGTCGTTGAAGGAACTAGGAAAAGTTATCCATCATCGCGTTCCTTTGTTTCTTGAGGGCCTCCTCAAGCAATATTTTTATAGGATCTCCTAATCCCTCATCTTTATTTTCTTCTACCTTGGAAGGTTGTTGGGGTTTGTGAGGTTGATCTTGCAAGGGTTCAACCAGATCGAGCCCTGATTGCTTATACCCTGACCTCATTGGGGACATCCAAAGAAAAATAGAGAAAGAGAAGACCGCTCTGATACCACTGATCCATATTTATGCAGGAATGCAACAGAATACAAATATAACCATAAATGCAAAGATTCAGTGGAAATATAACTTCATTTCATTAATATGAAATGACAGAAATATGCATACATACAAAATGAAAATAAACTAGTTTGTGTGTTGGTAGCTTATCTTTGAGAAGATATGTGGAAGCTACAGGTGTCTGAATTGTGTTACAATGAGTCTCAAAGGCCTATTTATTATTTATAAATAATGGAAAACCATAAACATCCAAAAACCTAATACTAGGAGATGAAACACCAAACTATGGGCACCCGTTACACAGTAATTTGTCACCGTCCCTACCATTCCCCGTCCCGCACATTGGAGGGCCCATTATGTGACCTGTGAGCAATGTCATGCCTTGAAACCATTATCATTGAATTCCTCTAAACATGAGCTTCAATTGCCCTAAAAACATCTCCTTGCAAAAAACCATAAAAACATCCCTTTTTGCATTGGAGCGGGTAGCCAGTTCATCACTCGTGCCAATGAGGAAAATCCTACAAAGAGGTCGCGCCAACTGGTGCTCTTTCCTAGAGTCGCAGTCACGCCAGCCAATTTAAGGAGTGTTTTTTAAAATAAGATGGCAGAAGTTTCATCCTAACAAATTCCTGGACTGATTTCTATCTTGAGTTGGGAGGTTTGGCTGCAGATTTCCATAGAGGGGAAGTGGTTTGCCACCTCTCATGGAAGCTTCCTTGAAGATAGGGCCAATCCCACAATTATAGGGATCCCAACTCTGCTTCCTCCTTCTATAAAATCTTTTCCATTGCCATTGCAAGCTAGTCTTGAAGTGCCTAAGCTTTGAATCTCCAAATTCCCAAGAGCCTTCATGCTCCAAGAGCCCTCATTCTTCCCTTAAGGCTGACTCAAGCAAGGAGACTATCGTCGAGAGACTCTAAGAGAGGCTTGTCCCATCCCTGGCAGGCTTTGTGAGACGTGCACGACTGGAGACCCCTCCGAAGGAGACCTCAGCGTCAGAACATTGGTTGTACTCTCTTTCGATTGCTTATTAATGAATGACTACTGGTTATGGTTCCACTCTGTTTTTCACTTATGATAATGATGAGTTATATCCTTTCTGATTGATATATAGTTGTGTATTCTGGATTTTATGCTTGTATTCATATTTTTTCTTGCATGTGCAGGTGTCCATTCACAGAGATCGTGGGGATCGTGATCTGCCGAGGCTGAGGAACGGGAACGCTGTCTCTTCTACGAATCATAGCACTGGACTCCAGGTAGGCCTCCATTGTCGGTTTGCTTATTTGCAATTAGGAACTTGCGCTGTAGCATTTGATGATTGTTGCTAGACCCGTGCTGGGCTAGTAGGGATCGCCTCTGTCCAGAGAGGGGATTTACCTCCTCAAAAATTTGGCTCCAGTTTCAACCTCACAGTCGCGCCACTCTTGTGAGGCATTAGGGTTTTCTCAGTTTTGAGCTCTCTGGGTCTGGTCAGTGTTTTTCTTTTTGGTTTTTCAGCTACCTGAGTGTGTTGGAGTCCTGTTTGACTGGGAATTTGCCTTTTTCCTTTGTTTGTTTGCTTTTCTCCATCAATTTCACGTTTTAAGCCCTAGGGCATCTAGTGGTTTCGTGTATCGAGCCCTCCTTAGGAGTTTTCGTGTTTTGTTAGTCCAGTCAATTATCTGATTATTCCTCCACATTCTCTTAGTAGTTTTTCACCGTTTTATTGTGATTTTTGAGTGATTACCCTTCTCTTCATTCAAATTTCGTTCGGTCTTGCTTTGGACCTAGATCACACGGTCCATTGGAGCCTTTGAGACTTTTTCTTGGTTTTGAGAGACTTTGGTCGATTTGAGATCTGATTGTTGGTGTCATTGAGTGAAATTTGTTTGTTTTGCTCTCTTAATATTGTTTCTCAAGTTGTTCCGTTTGTTTTCGGTTTTTTTAGTGCATCTAGCCATCAAACATTGAAAATTTTAAAAAAAAATCTCTTTTGCTTTTGGTTGATTAGTGCAAATTGTAATCTTTTTTATTTTACTAGTAATTAGTGATTTGAATGAAAAGTTTTAAATTTCATTAGTTGCATTAGAGATATCATTGATTGTCGTCTGATCATTTTGTTTGTGTTAAAGCTCTCAACTCTTCTGTAGCTAGTTTTCATCGAACAAAATGATATACTGTGGCATGTAGCTTTGCATTTAGGAATTTTTGAGACCACACATTCGTTAGGGCCTGAAAACTGAAACGTAATTGAAGATCAACTTTAAAATCCACTCAATTTACACTAAGGCAGCATTGAAATCTAACGAAACACATTTAGAGGTCTAGGCTAGAGACGTGTTCCGGCGTCTTTAAACCTAGTAGCTATCGTTCGCCTTTTGGCTCTAGACAGCGCTAGTACAGACTTGTGCTCCCCGTACCATTGCGTATATAAAGGGAGACCCCTCTAGGTTTTCAATCCTTTATCCATAGGAAGCCAAGTCTGCCGCCCTATACCCGTGACACACCGAACACAGCATTCAGGGAGATTGCCTGCACGTACGGAAAGTCCTTGGCTGATTTCTCTTTCATTATTGAAACCAAGGTGTATATTGCAGTTCACGGTTATTTGGTACACCCTTTTGCCTAGTATTCCTGAGTAGTCATTTGATCTTTTCTGACTCCCTAAATTTGAAAAGATCACCAAGCGCTTGTCCTTTCACGCTTGTGTCAAATTTGAAAGAGATAGAGTCACCTTTTCAACCGTTTCTTGACTCTTAAAACGTGAAACGGTGAAGTTTATAAAGTTTTCAATGTGGTAAAAATTAATCACCCGCGATCACACGCCCTGTTAGATCTTGCTTGTTGGTCGTTTAATTGTGTGTCTTGACTCTTTTTCAGCCCGTGTGTGGTTTTGAGTCTTGATGGCAACTTTTTCAGAGTTTGCAAACCAAGGAATCCCCTCAGAAGGGAATCCTGGTCATTTTCCTCCTTTTGGGAATGTTGGGGCTCCTTACATGGCAACGTTGTCCCTTCCTGGGTTAACTGTTGGGTTGCCTGTTTGGTTGTTTTCAACCTCTGTGGTCCTAAATATCTCCGCTACTGTTCAATCAATTCCTCCACCTGAAAAACATCATGTTGATTTCAAGGTGGACCTCTCCCCTTCTTCGCCTGTTTCTGTGTCCTCCTCTTCTACTTCACCTGGTGAAAGCCTGGATTCGGGTAACCAGGTGGTTAAGAAGAAGAAGAAGAAGACAAAGAAGAAGAAGTCTGGTAAGCGAGAGGCTAAAAGTGTAGCCACTGTTTCTGAAATATCTCCTCTTGATAAACCTTCCAACCCTCCACGGAAAGTCAAGTTCCCTTGCATGTTGTGCACGGGAGACCATCTTCTTCGAGACTGCCCTGGCATCCCCAAGGTGCTCAAATCATGGTCCGACGGTTTCTCACCGTTTCCTTTGGCTTCCGGGAGTCAGGTTGGGGGCACGTCTTCAGTTGCTGCTGGTAAGGCTCCTAAGAAGCAAGGTAAGATCACCAATCCCTGTAAGTTGTGTGAAGGGCACCATGCCATTCACCTTTGTCCTTATATGGATGAAGCCAAGCGAGTGTTGGACAACCTGGTTGTTTCCATACCATGCCTCCCAGCTGGTTATAAACAGCTCTCTTTGAACCTTCCACCTACTGCTGATACGATTGGTCAAAAATCATCTTTGGTCGATCCCACTCCCTCAGAAATTCGGATTCAAGAATCCATCCCTGACCAACCATTGGTCGTGGGATCGGTTGAACTGGCCCCGTCCGCGGTGCACCAGGTCTTTTCTGTCAAGAGTGGATCTCACACCCCCCATGTCCTTCTGATTTCTTCATATTCTTCAGACTTGGAGAAAGATTCTCCTGTCCCTGTACTTCAAGAAGCTGCTCCTCCGCCTCCCATGATGGAGGCTCCGGAGGATATCCCTCCCGCCTTCGAGATGGAGGTTATGGAGGATGCTCCTTCTTCCGTAACACCAGGGGAAAGCCTTCTCGGTTCAATGGTATCCCCTCCGAGTAGTCTGGTCGCCTCCTTTGATTGGAGTCGATTTGCAGGATTCCGCCTTCCGTCTTACATGCCTTTCGAGATCACATTACAGGCTCTTGGTCTGGTCGTACCCAGCACCATTATAGAAGAAGGTGCCTCTGTTAGTATTCTATCCTCAAATACCTGGCAAGCTTTCGGTTCACCGCCGCTTGCGCCTGTTACACAGAATCTGTTGACTTTTAACAGAAGGACGAGTCAACCGTTGGGGATCCTTCCAAGGTTACCGGTTACTTTGGGAGGTAAAACCGTCCATATGGACGTTATGGTCGTTCCAGGCCCCTTGGATTTCAATCTGCTCCTGGGGCGCGATTACACCTATTCCATGGGAGCGCTCGTCTCCTCCCTTTTTCGTGTGGCCTGTTTTCCGCATGAAGGACGGATCGTGACCATTGACCAACTTTCGTTCTTTGGTCCTAATGTGGAAACTGGTCCGCCATCACCCCCTCCTGGTTTTTATTCACCCGTTGTATCTTCTCCACCGTAGGTCAACTATGTGTCTACCTACCCTGTGCCCGCGCTCAGTGAAGACGCCGTCGTGCATAGTGTACTGGGGGCATTGGGTCCTGATTTCCAGGATGTTTTCCTTCCACCGGGAATGGAACTCTTGGAAGCACTGCCTTCTTGTTCATTTTGATGTAAGTTGGTTAGAGCACGGATTCCTCCCTGTATCAAGCTCTTTAAAAAATGAAACCAGGTTCTCGGAGCACGGTTCTTTTCTTGTGTCAAGCTCCTTAAAAAATGAAACAAGCGGGTTGGAGCAGAGTTCTTTTCCTGTGTCAATCTCCCTAAAAAATGAAACAAGGTTGTTGGAGCAGAGTTCTTTGTCTTGTGTCAAGCTCCTTAAACCATGAAACAAGGTGTCCTGAGGATATTTCTTTTAATGTGTCAACCTCATTAAAATAATGAAACACGTTCCTGTTCAATTCGAGTCTTTGATAAGTTCTCGTAAAATACCAGTCGAGTCTATCTCTTGGTCTCGTAATTTGAACCTTCACTCCATCTGACTTTCATATGGACTAAAGCTTGGGGGGCATGTACCTCGAATTGAGTCACCATGCTGGGGGGCATGCTTATTTTTTCAAGCATAGTTTATTTCTGTTTCAAGCTTGTGTAAAAATAAAACCGGTTTCAAGCATAGTTTATCTTTGTTTCAAGCTTGTGTAAAAATGAAACCAACTTCAAGCAGAGTTTCCTGATTTCAAGCTTGTGTAAAAATGAAACCTTTCCCATTTTACCTCCTGTGATTGCCATTTTATCAGCCTTTTTTTCCAAATGAGCCTTGGTTTTTCACTCCATCGTCACTATCTGTTGGGCCAATCATATGCCTTCACTTGGCTGTTTTACCCGTTCCTAAGGAACCACTGTGATGAGTGGTCTTGTTAGCCAGCCTCTTGACCTTTATCTTGTTTTGAGCAGTTCCACCATTACCGGAACCAGTTGCTACCCTTTATACCACTCATTCCTCCAGGAGGAGTCACCTTTCAGCTCTTTTCTGACTCTCTAAACATGAAAATATTGCCGAGGCCCTTGTCGTTTCGATCTCGTTAAAATGGACACGAATCGACATCTACCCAGTATACGTTTACCCCTTTTTTAGGTTGGGATAGATTGATTATGAAAAAGGAATACCCTAGCCTATCGAGACTAGGAGGTTTTCTCGGATATTGTTTTCTACCTTTTCGGATCTGAGGAACTATTTACGAAAAGGGACCTTTGGAGTTTACTTTTCTGCTGTCTTTTCAAACTCTCTAAACATGAAAAGACGCCGAGTTCTTCCTTTTTCAGACTCGTTAAACCCTGATGACATCGGATTCAGTCGAAATGATGTTCTCCGAGTTTTTCCTTCCTAGGGCTCGTTAAATGTACTTGAATGGATTCGCCCGAAGGGCGGATTTATATTACAAGCATATGCTATCCCCTTCAAGCTTGTTATAAAAAATAATTGGGGTACTCGCCAGAAATGGTGGGGGGAAAATGGAACCATCATCATTGTCATGTCGGCAGTATGTCGCTCTTGAACATGGCACTTGTTTGCATTCGTGTCGGGTTGGGGACATCTCATCTCGTTTCTTCACTTGCTTCCGTGGGTTTGGGTAATCCTTTTGACCTCTCCTCTTCTCATTGCCTCGTCACCATGACCTATGATTTGTTGATGTCAAATACTGCCAAAACCACTATTTGTGCCGTTATATGTTCAAGAGAAGTTGACCTCTACAAATATCAACCTTCCTCTGATTCTCATATGATCCTGATTCACAACAAAAACATCATGTTCCTCTGTCTCGTGTCGATGATGTGGGAAACATTATGGCCCACCTTCGATCAAGGTCACTTCCTGTCGAATTCAGCTCATTATCTAGGAAGCTGACTTAGAGACTCCCTTATGGTACCTTGGAGCCTGCATGCCTCAATGGTAGGTTCGTCGCATTCGAAGTGAGGTTCTCATCATTGGCCTCCGATCGAGTGATTCTACGGGTGTTCGACGCCAGCTCATTGATTCACATGCCGTAGATTGTACCTGTAGTACCTTGAGGGCCATCGTCATTATTGGTGGTTCCTCTCGCGTCTGTTAACAGCTCTCATTATTGGCTGTTAATCAGACGATGTTCTTGCATGTTTGACTTCAGCTCACATATTCGCATGCTTGAACTTGTACTTTGTTTGGGTCGAGATGGATCGCAAGACCCTGGATTGTGTCTGTTGTAATCCAGGCTGCGATATTGTGGATTATTATGATTATTTACATGACTTACTCAATGGATGGCTGCGACCATACCTGAGTCTATTTATTGATCCTCACTGGATGGCTCCACCCATACCCTGGATCTGGATTATAGTATACTCTGTTTCGGATGGCTGCACCCATACCACATATACATCATGTACTTGAGATATCAGTTGTATTTCTCCATGCAGGTTTTCCGATGGCGGAGCTTCAGTTGGACACGTTCTCATAAAGCATTTCACCCCTCTCTCTCTCTCAGGCCTCATGCTTTAGGGGGCATCTGTTACACAGTAATTTGTCACCGTCCCTACCATTCCCCTTCCCGCACATTGGAGGGCCCATTATGTGACCTGTGAGCAATGTCATGCCTTGAAACCATTATCATTGCATTCCTCTAGACATGAGCTTCAATTGCCCTAAAGACATCTCCTTGCAAAAAACCATAAAAACATCCTTTTTTGCATTGGCGCAGGTAGCCAGTTCATCACTCACGCCAATGAGGAAAATCCTATAAAGAGGCTGCGCCAACTGGCTCTCTTTCCCAGAGTCGCAGTCGCGCCAGCCAATTTAAGGAGTGTTTTTTAAAACAAGATGG
This sequence comes from Pinus albicaulis, assembly GCA_034641835.2. Taxonomy (NCBI): domain Eukaryota; kingdom Viridiplantae; phylum Streptophyta; class Pinopsida; order Pinales; family Pinaceae; genus Pinus; species Pinus albicaulis. The sequence continues at coordinate 1,291,684,566 of CM076584.1, read as the reverse complement.
CAGAAGTTTCATCCTAACAAATTCCTAGACTGATTTCTATCTTGAGTTGGGAGGTTTGGCTGCGGATTTCCATAGAGGGGAAGTGGTTTGCCACCTCTCATGGAAGCTTCCTTGAAGATAGGGCCAATCCCACAATTATAGGGATCCCAACTCCCCTTCCTCCTTCTATAAAAGCTTGTCCATTTCCATTGCAAGCTAGTCTTGAAGTGCCTAAGCTTTGAATCTCCAAATTCCCAAGAGCCTTCATGCTGCAAGAGCCCTCATTCTTCCCTTAAGGCCGAATCAAGCAAGGAGACTATCGTTGAGAGACTCTAAGAGAGGCTTGTCCCATCCCTGGCAGGCTTTGTGAGATGTGTACGACTGGAGACCCCTCCGAAGGAGACCTCAGCATTAGAACATTGGTTGTACTCTCTTTCGATTGCTTATTAATGAATGACTACTGGTTATGGTTCCACTCTGTTTTTCACTTATGATAATGATGAGTTATATCCTTTCTGATTGATATATAGTTGTGTATTCTGGATTTTATGCTTGTATTCGTATTTTTTCTTGCATGTGCAGGTGTCCATTCACGGAGATCGTGGGGATCGTGATCTGCCGAGGCTGAGGAACGGGAACGCTGTCTCTTCTACGAATCATAGCACTGGACTCCAGGTAGGTCTCCATCGTCGGTCTGCTTATTCACAATTAGGAACTTGCGCTGTAGCATTTGATGATTTTTTCTAGACTCGTGCTGGGCTAGTAGGGATCGCCTCTATCCGCAGAGGGGATTTACCTCCTCAACAGTACCGTCGGGGTAAATTGGTACATCGATTTCCCGACATCGTAACTTTGGCATATTATCTCTGATTGACGCACATGATACATAATTATACATATCTATATGAGGACTACAACTATTGAAAATAAATATGTAATCTTAAACACATATCTTCCAGACCTTTCATGCCTAAAAACGTCGTTTAGGGCCTCAAAACGGCTCCGGAAGTTGAGGACCCGAAAAACTGCGAAAAATAGTAAATTGTGCTACAATTAAGGAAAATGGTGGGGGTCCAAATGGAATAGATAACTGGCCACCAATATAAATCTGTATTATTCCTACCCCCTTAGGTAGTAATGGTTCCCATTGCGTTGAGTTCCTCCATGAGATATGCAATGTGGGATGTGTTGACTAATGGTGGAAAGTATGGCCAAAGGCAATCCACATTAAACACTGGTTGTTGGCCAAGGAATGGTGGAATGCTAAGATTAAATTCATTATCTCCCATAGCCTTGATAATGATGTAAGGCCCATATCAAAGTGGTCTAAGCTTCTGATGAGCTCTAGTTAGGCGTTTTTTATACAAATGCAACCAAACTCAATCGCCCACGTAGAACTTGTGTGGCACCCAATGTTGATGATGTCGTTGCTTGTAATTTCCATTGTATTTCTCCAAGATGACATGGACCTACTCGATGCGTTCAATAAAAATGGTTGATTTATCAGCCTCAGATAGTACATGTATGGATTATGTTTGTGTGGTCGCATGAGGTATGTAAACATCAAGCAGTGATGTGCCTGGGGGAAGATCAATGGAGTGTTTGACCTGACATTGTAGAGGAACCTCTGTCGGTGAGGAGAAAATGTCCTTGTATTCCTCCCCGACTTTTTCAATATGTTGTTGTTGTGTAGGGGAGCCCTGTTTGGAGGTTGTGGCCACAATATTCTTCTTGGCTTGTTGGTGAATTGTAATGAAAATGAATTTCCTCGTTTGGGAAAAAATCTTACTGTGTTTCTTTGCAGTAATAAAAGAGATGGCAGGAGACGGTAATACCTCTAGTATCTTGTACAAATTATTTCCCAATGTAATAATAAGAATACGAGGCCTAGACTCATACACATCATTTATCTTCCACAAGTATGGTTGGCCTAATAATACAACAAACACATCAAGAGGAGAAACATCACACACCACCTCATCCATGAATGGTTTGATGTTGTACAGAAGGCGAAACTGTTGGCGGACGCAAAGATCTCTTCCTTGGTGAAGCCACCCAATGCGGGGTGATGTGGTTGGTAGGCCAAGCTTCTTCACGACCTCTACTGAAATGAGGTTCTTTTGTCTTCCACCATCGACAAGGAATTGTAGTGGAGAACACTTCACCCACATTTGGGAATGGAAGAGGTGCTCCCCCTCCTCTAGATATTCAGGTTCCTCTTTTGTATTTTGGTGGTGGAAATGGTGGCACTGGGTTCTACATCAATGATTTTCTTCCCTTTTTCATTCCCCTTGTCCGGTTTTGACTCGAAATCAGAACATGCACCTGATTCAGATTCCTTCAGTTCGGCTACGAGCGAATGTTTGGTCTGACACTCACTTGTATTATGAGTGGGGCTGTTATAAAATTCACACCAATTCCCCGTGTCCTTCTTTGGATTTGTGGTGTCATTTTGAGTTGCCCTGCTTTGGCTTTTTCTCTTGTTTCACAGTTCAGGAGCGCCTTTCCATGGCTTCAGATTCATGGATCCAAAGTCTCGCTTCTTCAGCTTAAATTTCTGCTCGATCTTAGCAACATATCGATATGACACACCAAGCGAGGTAATGTCGAGGAAATCCATTTCCTTCTGAATGTATCTATAAAAATAGCTATGGTACTTGAGCACCAAGTGTCTCTGTGAATCTTTAAAACCCAACTTTGTATGCAGGATATGGAACAAATTCATCAGCTCGTGCACATCTTGATCCCATTTCTGCCGCAGCATGGTATATTGGATGTACTTGTCCTCATAGCTCCCCTCAAGGTAATATTGTTCCTTGATATCATCTCGAAATGAATTCCATGTGGGTTTAGCTGAGAATAGAGAGGGTTCCCTCTCGACCTTTTGCTCAAAGTAGGTTTCCCACTAGTCTTTGACATGGGGGGCGGCTTTGAGGAGTGAAAAAATAATAATTTCTCAGTCGGAGAAGTCGTGGACTGACAAATACCCTTCTAGAAAATTCAACCATTTATCTACGATGTCTTCATCTATTTTGCCTTCAAATATAGGAATGTCAAATTTTACCTATATCTTGAAGGGAGTGGCACTCCATAGTGGCTGGTGGATGTAGATGCACTATAGGTGGGAAGCCGTTGAAGGATCTGGGAAAATTTATCCATCATCGCGTTCCTTTTTTTCTCGAGGGCCTCCTCGAGCAATATTTTTATAGGATCTCCTACTCCCTCTTATTTCTTTTCTTCCACCATGGGAGGTTGTCAGGGTTTTTGAGGCTGATCTTGCAAGGGTTCAACTAGATCGAGCCCTAACTCCTTATACCTTGACCTTGTTGGGGACATGCAAAGAAAAAAAGAGAAATACCAGACCGCTCTGATACCACTGATCTGGATTTATGCAGGAATGAAAAAAATACAAATATAACCATAAATACAAATATGCAATGGAAATATGACTTCATTTCATTAATATAAAATGACTGAAATATGCTTACATACAAAATGAAAATAAACTAGCTAGGGAAAAAGTAGCTTATCTCTGAGAACATATGTGCCGATTACATGCCTTTAAACTATGTTACAATGAGGCTCGAAGGCCATTTTATTATTTAGAAACAATATAAAACCATAAACATCCAAAAATCTAACCCTAGGAGATGAAACACCAGACTATGGGCCCCGTTGAGGTAAATTGGTACATCAATTTTCGGGGGTCGTAAATTTGGCATACTATCTCTGTTTGATGCACATGATACATCGTTAGAAATATATATCTGAGGAATAAAAATACTAATAGATAAAGACCTTTCATGCCCAAAAAACGTCATTTAGGGCCTCAAAATGGCTCCAGAAGTTAAAGACCCAAAAAACTGCTAAAAATAGTAAATTGTGCTACAATTAAGGAAAATGAAAAACTAAAAGAAACAATGGTGGGGGTCCAAGTGGAATAGGCTAAAGGATACCAATATCCACCTGCATCATTCCTCCCACCTTAGGTAGCAATGGTCCCCATTGCGTTGAGTTCCTCCATGAGATCTGTAAGGTCGGATATGTCCAGTAATGGTGGAAAGTATGGCCGAAGGGGATCCACATTGAACACTGGTTGTTAGCCAAGGAATGGGGGAATTATAAGCTTAAATGAATTATCTCCCATAGCCCTGATAATGATGTAAGGCCCATATCAGAGTGGTCTAAGCTTCCAATGAGCTTGAGTTAGCGTTCACCTGGAACTTGTGTGGTACACGATGTTGATTATGTCACTGCTTGTACTTGGCATTGGATTTCTCCAAGATGTCGTGGACCTTCTGGATGCATTCAATAAAACTAGTTTCTTTATCAGCCTCAGGTAGGGCATATGTGGACTCTATCTATGTGGTCGCATGAGGTATGGAAACATTAGGCAGTAGTGCGCCTGGGGGTAGATCAATGGAGTGCTTGACCTAACAATGTAGAAGAACCTCTGTGGATGAGGATATAATGTCCTTGTATTCCTCCACGACTTTGTCAATATACTGTTGTCATGTAGGGGAGCCCTATTTGGAGGCTATGGCCACAATCTTCTTCTTTCCCTGTGGGTGAATTGTAATGAAAATGAATTTCTTGGTTTGGGAAATAATCTTACTGCGTCACTTTAAAATAATCATAGAGATGGCGGGAGGCACTACTACCTTTGGTATCCTATACAACTTATTTCCCAAAGTAATAATAACAAAAAGAGGCCTATAATTATACACAACATGTCACTTCCACGAGTATGGTTGGCCTAATAATACATCAGACACATCAATAGGAGCAACATCACATAATACCTCATCTGTGAATGGCTTGATGTTGTACGGAAGGAGGCACTACTGGCAGACACAGAGATCTCTTCTTTGGTGAAGTTACCCAATGGTATAAGGCTTTAGGTGTGATGTGGTTGGTAGGCCGAGCCGCTTCATGACCTCTGTTTCAATGAGGTTCTTTTGGCTTCTGCTATCGACAAGGAATTGTAGTGGAGAAACCTTCACCCACATTTGGGAATGGAAGAGGCACTCCCCCTCCTCTGGATATTTGGGTTCCTCTTTCTAGATTTTGGTTGTAGAAATGGTGGCGGTGGGCTTCGCATCAATTATTTGATTCCCTTTTTCATTCCCCTTATCTGGTTTTGACTCAGAATTAGAACATGCATATGATTCAAATGCCTTCAGTTCAGCCACCAATGACTCTGGTCTGACACTCGCTTGTGTTGTGAGTGGGGTTTTTATGAAATTCACACCACTTCCCTGTGTCCTTATTTGGATTTATGGTTTCATTATGAGTTTCCCCGCTTTGGATTTTCCCCTTGTTCTGCAGTTTTGGAGTGCCTTTCCCTGGCTCTGAATTCACAAATCCAAAGTCTCGCTTATTCTGCTTAAATTTATTCTTGATCTTGGTGGCATATCAATATGTCGCGCCAAGCGAGGTAATGTCACGGAATTATATTTCCTACTGAACGTATATGTGCAAACAGTTGTACTACTTGAGCACCAAATGTCTCTTTTAATATTTAATACCCAACTTTGTGCGCAGGGTATGGAACAAATTCTTCATCTCGTGCACATCTTCATCCCTTAGTTGCCGCATCATGGTCCATTAGATGTACTTGTCCTCATAGCTCCCCACATGGTAATATTGGTCCTTGATTACATCTCGAAATGAATTCCAAGTGGGTGCAGCTGAGAACAGAGAGGTTTCCCTCCTATCCTTTTGCTCACAGTAGGTTTCCCACCAGTCTTTGACATGGGGGGTTTTGGAATAGGGTCCCCTAAAAGCTGCGAATTTTGTATAATTTTGTATATTTTTTATATTATTTAGTCTAGCGCAGGGGTTTTGGGGTGGGTTAAAGCCCCGAATGAAATTTAATGGGTCAAGGGTAGACCAAGAGTCCGCAAACCATGGTTTGCAGACCATTGGAAGCATAGGCTAAGTCGATATAAATAGATGAACCTTTTTTGAGTCTTAAAGTAGGAAATAATTAAGTCACATGCTAAGTGCGAATTTTTAGATCTATTGTTAGTCATTAGGGTAAGGACTCCTGCTGGTTGTGTGCATGGAGATCCTTAGTCTTGCTGTGTGTGGACCCTGCTGGTTGTGTGTGCAGGCTGTGTCAGATTGTATTAAGTTTTGGATACTAATATATCTAGATATGGTTGAAATACTTATGTGTTATCTGATGTGGATGTGAACTATTGGATTTGTTATGAATGTTGTTGGTTATCTGTTTATGCTACGAATTTATCTATGTTATGGTATAGCTATACTATGTTGATGATGCATTATAATGATATGTGCTGATTATTGTTGATGCACACATGGATGCAGAGTTATTAACTATATTTTTGAACGATATTAGATATGTATATTGCGATTATACTATTAACAGCCCTGCGAATAGATCTGTTTGGTGCGAACTCAATAGGCTGTGAACGCAGATCTGCTTGACTTACCTACTCTCTCCCTCTGGGTGTGGAAACCTGGTTCCAGCACCCTCCCATACTGCTTCAGGTGAGACTTTGTCCTGCACAAGTAGGTCATTGCCAAAAGGGCCAGTAGTATAGGGTTTTTTGGCAAACCTTAACCTCCGAACCTGCGTTAGGATCCCTCAAGCCAACAAATGGTTTCGTTGCCGGGACTAGGAGAATTTTGAGAGAGGGATCGAGTAATTCCAAGGGAACATTGGAGATCTGAGAAGAAATAAATTGAAGAGTGGTTTGAAAAGCAAGTTCAGGAATTTGCGGTAAAAGAGAATTGCAGCGCAAAGTTGACAACAGATAAGTGGAAGAATAAATACATTTTCACAGGGATCTACGAAAATTTCTTTGTGACATTTGTGACCAAACTTCAGGACTGGCTTGCAAGGCTCGTAGATTTCCAGAAGTGTTGGAAGGACGAACGAGTCACGCAGTGGAACCCAGAGTTGATCCAACAGTTGGAGAAGACTGATAACACCATCTGTAATGTTCCCAATTTTTCATGGAGAAAATTGGAACATTAATTTTGATATTTTCACATAGGAGATGAATAAAATGGGTAGGAGACCCATTTATTTCTTGGATAGAGAATAAGAATCCTCTTGGCATGAGGGAGGATCACTTTTGGAGCTTGATTTCACACCTCCATGTGTGAAAGGGGGCTTTTTCTAGAAGGCTATGTCAAGTTGACCAAGTCAAACTGCACAGTAGCATGAGGTGGAGAGCACATTGTGGGCCAGCGCAATGGGATAAGGAGGGAAAATTCTAGAGGAAGGAAACCCTAATGAGTGGGGTCCATTGAGAGGGAGCTCACATTTTTTAAAAGGAGGGCAAGGCTACCATTGAAAATCATCTAGAGAATTATTCATCTTTGGTCCGATGGACTTGCAGCAACATCTTGCTGGTTAGCAAGAATTGCCGAGGGAATTCCTGTTTAGGATTTCTTATCCTTCTTGAGAAGATCTTGGAGGATTGCACTCTATTCCCCATATTCATACATTGAGGTCAAGTATCTTCCATCTTCATCAACACAGTTCCAGGTGGAGTTTGTGCAGTGTTGTTGGGTGTTGTTGGGGAGGTTTTCTACAACACCATCCTTGGCTAGTTTTTCAGAGGAGGGAGCTTCCATCCCTTTGGGAGATCAGAAAAGGAGGTTTATGAGCTTATTCCACCATATTTGGCACCAGGCCAACCACTTGCCATCATATGCAGTGCAGTCCCTCTCTTAGACAATGTTATTCTTGGAGAGCATTTGATGTGAGGGGTTTGCAGATAGTTGGAGAGTGAAATCTTAGGTGAAAGAATTAGTATTTCACTTCATATTTCTCATTGGAGGAGGCCATTTAAGATTGAGGATCTCATTCAGCCATTTCCTCCTATTTTTTTTATGAGTTGTTGCTGCGCAACAACTCCAACTTTACTGTATTTTTCCATTTTGAACATGTATTGTAGTCAATCCTTCTAAGGATTTTTGTACTAGTGTTTTCAGGTGTTGAGAGCTTACTCCCCCTTATTTCTTGAGCTATCATTACTATATCATTGTATTTACATTTTATATGATGCAGTTTCTCCATATGACTACGCAGTTTCAACCATGGTTTTCTTCATGTAGCAGTGTGCTTTCATTTTCATGTACAAGATTCATTGATGCCTTCATTGCCTAACTTGAGAGATTGAATCCTCAAGTATTGTACTCTTTGCTGTTGCAATACACATTTATTGGCTATTGTATCTTCATATGTACAGGCTCATAACACAGTGAACCCATTGTATGTTCATACATTGTTGCAGCCTTATTCCTTGGGAAATTCCCGAGGAAAGAATTTCACATATCTATAGACAGAGTCTGTGAAGGGCCAGGTAGCCTCTGGATCTCACCCTTCCTTGAGAAGGTGACATATCTAGAAAATGCCCCCACATTCTATATCTGGAATAGACTTTTGATATTTCAGAAAAAAGGAATATTGTTGGAGCTCCAACTTTAGAATATCTTGAGATATTCTAATTGTTGTAGCAAGTTCCTGAAAAAGGAACATTACAGTGGTATCAGAGCAGCTTTCTTGGCTCAGCCTGTGGCTTTCAAGACCAAGAAAGAAGAAGAAGAAGAAGAAGATGATGAAGTAGATGAGCTTAATCTCATCTATTTTCAGAGCAGAGAAGAGCCTCCCCAACGAGGATATGCAGAAAGAAGAGGAAGAGCCCTGCACTTCCTATTCTCATCAAGGAGACAGAAAAATAAGCAGGAGAAATACTCCATCTTTTGGAGAACAAAAAAAAAGAGGGATAAGTTTATCAAGCTTCTTCCTAAATCTGTACGTATGATCCATGAAGAGTTTCAAAAGATCTGGAGAAAGTATAGAGAATCTCCTAGAGGGTTTGATTCAAAAGCAAACTCTAGATTGGAGGAGTGTGAGCATGCAGCTACACACCATCTTATACAACGCAGTCACATGTCCACGATTTCTGGAAGAGGGATGGGAAGAGAAGAAGAGGTTGCTATGAGGGAAACCTTTAGTTATTTCTTGGAGGAGTATGAGTCTCAAACTCAGAAATATCGGGATCATCTCAGTTTTTTAGAGTTTTGCAAGATGAAGGTGAATGGGAAAGAGCAACAGGATAGATTTCATCTATCTACCTTTGAGGTTTCACCTACATATTCAACCAAATCTTGGGTGGAGGAGTTATAGACCTTCTTGCAGCAGCACCAAATCCTTGAAGGGGAAGCCATCAAATTTGAAGCGCTGCACTTGAGAGGTAAGGATTTTTCCTAGTAAATTTTTGAATACTTTTCTTTAAGGAATGTAAACATTGCATCCTATGCTAGTTTCACTAAGGCATTAGTGAAAATATTTTATGGAGGGATTCATGAAACACTCATGGTGGAGACAAACAAGGAAACTCAAACAAAACCCTTGCATGATAATGCAATACCACATCAGGAGGCTGAAAACTTGCACCATACTTTTCCAGCAGAGAAATTTTCTTCTCAAAACCTTGAGCAAAGAGGCATGGGGATCTCTTTTTCAAAGAGGGATCAAATCATTGGGAGGTTGCTCACTCATTTTGCAGATATTGAGGGCAACAACGTTGTTATATCTAAATTTGATCTAGTGCCTCATGCAGAGGAAAGAGGAGCTCTTGCTCCACATAGAGGGATGCTTTCATCTTTGCAAGAAAGTCCCCAGGAGATCATGTATGGAGATCAGGGCACATCTCATGTTTTACCTGTGCCATTTTTAAGGAGGTGTGGAACCATGGAGACACAAGGAGGAAGTAGGGAGAAGAACCAACATCATGAGATAAGGAGTACACATCCCTATTCATCAATGGATGTTGCTGCACCTAAGAAGGTGATTGGATTGCGCAGTGGAAGCATGGAGGGTTATCTCCATCCATCTTGGGGCACCAATCATTGATGCTTCACACGGATCAGTAGAGTAGGATGGATGATTCACATGTTGGGGCACCAATCATTGATTTCAAGAGGTTGGAGACCTGGAGAGATATTGATACAACACTGGGAGTCTGGGGTATACCCAAGGAGAGAGAGAGCATTCTCTCAACATTAGCAGGGGAAGGATAATAGCCTTCCAACTTGCATCTTTGACATGAGAGATGTCAAAGAAGATGATGACCATATGATAGGTGCTTTTCATGAGAGATCATCAGCGCTGTCACTATGGAGATTAGATCCACATTGGAGCTCCTAGCTATTGGTGGAGTATTCCAAGGATCTTTTTACTTTCATGATCTTGGATGGCCAGTTGCATGAGGAGGCATATTCAGTCAGAGATGGGGTCATATTTTATCATGGCAGGATTTTCTTTCCTAGAGCTTCCAAGCTCAAGGAGAAGTTGTTACATGCAACTCAGGAGGAGTTCCTTTTCAGTCCCACTTATTCTATGAGAGCATACCACACCTTCATGGAGGGGTATTTTTGGATGGGATTCAAGGAGGATATATGTTAGCATATAAGCAGATGCATGGATCACGTAGAGATGGAGGAGAGACATGAATCTTTGAGAGATTTATCACAGCCACCTCTATTCTCTTGGAGGATGAGAGGATACTCATTTATGAGCCACTCCATTTGTATGAGCAGAGATTATGGTGAGGGTATTCATTTTTGTTTACATGAGAATTTATATGATGTATGTATATGTCCCTTAACCATACATGTGCAGGATGATCTCCAAGGAGTAGCATTCTTTTTCTAGACTGTATGGTTTAGACGAGGCCATGAGCCTGATTGATGGGAATTCCCTAGGAGGATTTGGGGAAGAGACATGTTATGGAGGATATGTTCATTGCACATCTGAAAATTTTCACTTCCTCCATACTCATGAGGAGATTGGAGCAGCATACAAGTGGTTGAGAAACCACCTATTTTATTAGTCTCCATTGCAATTGAGGGTCAAGCTGCGCTGGTTGCACTTGAGGGACCATTTTCCTTCACCTTTGTTTCACATGGCAGCAAGTATGATTCTTATTTTTGCTCCCTATGGTTCCCTTGTTGCTATCTTTATGAGGGGCATGCTTGGGAGAGAGACACATTGTGGGGATGTGTCCTTTGAGGGAGAATTTTCTCACACTATTTTCACTACATGTTCTAAGGGGATCATGGGATATGATATGGTCACCTTGATAGCACGTTTGTTTCCTTATGGGGTGAGCCATATGATGTATATAATGCCATATAATGATGACTTCCAACTCATAATATATGGAATGAATTGGGCCAGCTTGATTTGCAGCGTTGGGGAAGAGATATTTGGGGGTCAAGTCCTCATCTTGCCACTTGAGGGCAAACTTATTGCAGCCCATGGACAGCCAGCACTCTACACTTATCATAAGTGGAGAGATGGATAGTGTGGGGTAGGCTACATTGCTTACCATGTGCAGATTTTCATCCCACCTACTTTTCCAGAGCCAAAGGTGGATGACATCTTTCAGGAGTTGCCTAGCTGGAAGGTGACTCGTTTTGCATGGCTCATAGCTTGGAGATGGGGGATCAATGTGGGAAATATAGTTCCCATTTTTTTGCAGATCCCATTCTTCAAGGGGAACTCTAGACATCACTTTGCTATCCTCTTGAGTATTTCACCTTTACATGATGATGGCTTGATAGCTGACTTACATGCTGAGGAGGAGCATTGTGGAGGTTTGATTGATGAGATGGAATCACTTTCCTTGGAGGAGATCATCATACAAGGATGCTACAGGGAGAGGAGAAGAGAAGAACTCAGTCTATCCTTGCACTTTCTTGAGGACAAGCAATCTTTGAGAGGGGAGGACTGTAATGTTCCCAATTTTTCATGGAGAAAATTGGAACATTAATTTTTCTATTTTCACATAGGAGATGAATAAAATGGGTAGGAGACCCATTTATTTCTTGGATAGAGAATAAAAATCCTCTTGGAATGAGGGAGGATCACTTTTGGAGCTTGATTTCACACCTCCATGTGTGAAAGGGGGATTTTTCTAGAAGGCTAGGTCAAGTTGACCAAGTCAAACTGCGCCGTAGCATGAGGTGGAGAGAACAATGTGGGCCAACGCAGTGGGATAAGGAGGGAAAATTCTAGAGGAAGGAAACCCTAATGAGTGGGGTCCATTGAGAGGGAGATCACATTGTTTAAAAGGAGGGCAAGGCTACCATTGCAAATCATCTTGAGAATTGTTCATCTTTGGTCCGGTGGACTTGCAACAACATCTTGTTGGTTAGCAAGAATTGCTGAGGGAATTTCTTTTTAGGATTTCCTCTCCTTCTTGAGAATCTCTTGGAGGATTGCACTCTATTCCCCATATTCATACATTGAGGTCAAGTATCATCCATCTTCATCAGCGCAGTTCCAGGTGGAGTTTGTGCAGTGTTGCTGGGTGTTGTTGGGGAGGTTTTCTACAACACCATCCTTGGCTAGTTTTTCAGAGGAGGGAGCTTCCATCCCTTCGGGATATCAGTAAAGGAGTTTTATGAGCTTATTACACCATATTTGGCACCAGGCCAACCACTTTCCATCATATGCAGTGCAGTCCCTCTCTTAGACATCGTTATTCTTGGAGAGCATTTGCTGTGAGGGGTTTGCAGATAGTTGGAGAGTGAAATATTAGGTGAAAGAATCAGTATTTCACTTCAAATTTCTCATTGGAGGAGGCCATTTAAGATTGAGGATCTCATTCAGCCATTTCCTCCTATTTTTTTTATGAGTTGCTGCTACCCAGCAACTTCGGAATTATTGTATTTTTCCATTTTGTACATGTATTGTAGTCAATCCTTCTAAGGATTGTTTTACTAGTGTTTTCAGGGGTTGAGAGCTTACTCCCCCTTATTTATTGAGCTATCATTGCTATATCATTGTATTTCCATTTTATATGATGCAGTTTCTCCATATGACTGTGCAGTTTCAACCATGGTTTTCTTCATGTAGCAGTGTGCTTTCATTTTCATGTGCAACATTCATTGATGCCTTCATTGCCTAACTTGAGAGATTGAATCCTCAAGTATTGTACTCTTTGCTACTGCAATACACATTTATTGGCTATTGTATCTTCATATGTGCAGGCTCATAACACAGTGAACCCATTGTATGTTCATACATTGTTGCAGCCCTATTCCTTGGGAAATTCCCGAGGAAGGAATTTCACATATATATAGACAGAGTTTGTGAAGGGCCAGGTAGCCTCTGGATCTCACCCTTCCTTGAGAAGGTGACATATCTGGAAAATTCCCCCACAATCTATCTCTGGAATAGACTTGTGATATTTCAAAAAAAGGAATATTGTTGGAGCTCCAACTTTAGAATATCTTGAGATATTCTAATTGTTGTATCAAGTTCCTGAAAAAGGAACATTACACCATCACTTGCACAGTAGATCATTGGGTGGCTAGTGTGCTAGGGGGATTCATGAAGGAATTTTCAATCGATCAATTCATGTCCTATTCGGAGGCAGAGCAGAGGTTCTTCAAGGGTTTGTGGGGTAGGTTTCTGAAAACCTTACCATTACTGATTAAGATATTTTTGTGTGAATTGAGCATTCTGTGTAGTCATACAGAGTGAATGAGCTCCGATCAGAGCGAGGGTACAACGTGAAGTGGAAAATACTACATAACTAATCAAGAAGGAGATAAATTTTTCTATAGCCCAGTAAGGAATTCAGCTGTGCATATCCCTCCAACTACACTACCTTCAACTCAGCATAGGGGTACGAACTCACCCGTACCTCCACCACTAGAAGACAAGATGGCCTCACACATGAAGCTACGTACCTTCAAGGGTGTAAGGGATGAAGATATGGATCAGTTCTGGTTTGGCATAGGATCAGTATGGACTGCGCAGAATGTGGCCAACGATGTTGTGAAGAGGGTGCATCTATCCCTGGCCTTTGAAGGAAGAGCCTGGGACTGGTATATGGGATACATAGCTCAGCATGCGAATGCGACCATTGAAGAGATTAAGAATGCCTTGAAACAATAGTTTAAGAAGTGTAAGTCCTACTCCCAGATAGTGAACGATCTAAAAGATTTCAAGCAAGGACCCTCTAAGTCTATATGGGAATCTTACCAACGGCTAAAAAAAGTAATCAGAGAAGGAGAATTTCAGTATGATGACAGGAAACACAAGGAATGGTTCATTAATATGTTACTGCCTGACCTGCGTGTACCTATGGGTCATCAAGCCATTTAATCGCAGGAAAAATCCTTGGAGATTGCTATGAAATTGGAAGTTGTGCCAAGAGATGATACCCAACTTAGAGTACAAAAAATACAAGGACAATTGGAAGCGATGCACATGGAGATCTAGAACCTGTGAAAGGACCGGGGGAAATAAGCTAGCACATGCCTATGGTGTATACGATGCAGGGTATTAGGGCATACTAAGGATCAATGCCCACTACTGGCAGACTACCTAAAGGCGGGGGGGGGGCAGTCTATTACATCCAGGACCAAGTGGACCTGTGTTATGGTGTGATGACTACCGTGTAGCTGGCATACATGATACTAATGACTGCCCTCGCCTGGGTGCGTATGACCCCGAAGTAAAGCAATAATGGTGCAGGTTTTGCAGATCTATAGGACTTGACAAACAAAACTATTGACCCATGATTTGATGATAGAAAGAGGAATCCTATCTAAGGTACAATCAGAACCTTCTTCGCCAAGATCACCCTTAGGTATGGGTGGCTCCCTAGCTAGGGGCAGGGGAGGGGGCTGAGGTGGAAGCGCAGGTAGGGGGAGAGGACAACTGATTTGCTATAACTGCGGAGAAATAGGGTACTTTGCAAGGGATTGCACGAAACCTGTGAGACAATCGTGCATATAATGTAGATAGCTGGATCATGTGATCGAAGATATCTTGATTCCAATAGCTAAGATGAAGGAGAAGCAGCCGACACCTACGTAGAATGTACAAAGGGTCAAGGCAGAACCTAGAGATGAAGGACCAAGCATCAATGTTATAACACGCAGCGACATGGCCATTAGGGGAGCTACGGAGAAAGCTGAGGTAGAGCCTCTTATCCGAAAAGAAGCCATCAAACATGAAGGTTTGGACTTACAAAAGGAAAAAAAAACCTTTGTCATAGCTCGCCATGACTTTGCTAAAGTTGAGGTATCTACTCCTCAAGCCCTCGTGAACCTCAAAGTAGATGACGAGTTCAAACCATTTTTTTAGGCGTGTATGAAGCTGTTGCGCAACCAAAGGGCCATAGAAAATCTCCAAGCTTTGATAGACAGTTGCACAGAAAGAACAAACCCACCCCTGGAAGTTAAGGATGTGCACAAACTGTACAAGCATAAGAAGCGCACCAGTAGAGAAATACTGTTAACCATGCAAATTGGTGATTACGAGATGGATCAGGTTATTCTGGACCTAGGCTTAGATGCGAATGTACTACCTAAGCAAATTTGGCAGTGAATGGGAGAGCCCAAGTTGGAATTTTCCACTATCCAGCTATGCATGGCTAATCAGCAGAAGATCATACCATTGGGGAGATTGTTAAAGATCATGGTAGATATCGTGGGAATTAAGGTCTGGGCTGACGTCGAGGTAATTCAGATTGTAGAAGATGCAGACCCCTATCCTGCGCTCCTAGGAATGGACTGAGCCATCGATATGGGAGGTATCATCAAGTTGAAGAAAAGAAGCATGGTATTTGAAAATGAAGGTACATAGGTGATAGTACCATTAGACCCTACAGAAGGAGAAAGATATATGGAGTCGGTGCGTGAAGAAGAAAATGTGGATCATATTTATAAGTTAATTGCGTGGGACGAAGATTGGATCAACCCCAAAGCTGATGGTGTATATTGCTGGGAAAAGGATAGTGAGTGTTTCTCTGTCTTCGACGGGGAAATAGAAAACTGGCAGAACCAGTTACATGATGTATCTACGTTGCGATGACTTAGGATCACAAAGGACTTCCAATGCATCTCCTATGAGGTAAGAGAACTGCACTACTTTGATGGCTCTAGTAGTATCAAGGAGGTTTTGTGAACATTTGAGGTTGCTGTTCCGTGAGAGCGAAGGTTATGGACCCTTAATCTAGCCATGCGTGCAACACCTGCGAGGTGGTGGGATATACATAAAGGGGCGTTCTAGGATTGGGAATAATGTCAGGATACGATGATCTTGTGATTTGAACCTCTGAACCACTTGTGCGTTAAAACATTCCTTGGCCCTAGAGACCTGCGTGAGCATATGTTCGCTTAGATGGAAAAATGGTGTGACCAGACTATAGAAGAATGGGTTCACCTATTTATTCATGCCTTAGGGAAAATTCCCACTGCATGGTACTTACATGTGGAGCTACATCAGCGCACCCGCCACTGGGAAACATTAAAATATGAATTTGTAGGGACATTTAGGCTGACAAGGGGAACGAAGGTGCTCAATGAGGCTATGCATGATATATATACCTTCATTTTTTATGAATCACGCCCCTATGTAGCACTTGGGGTACCGACATGGGAAACACAGATGCATGATATTGCCAACTATCACAATATAACCTTAGAATAATGCGATAAGGATCCGTGCAATTTCTCTATCCCATAATTGGAGGAAGAACGCGCAATTGCGGGAGCTCCACTACAAAATGTGGACGTTGCATAGCCTCTAAAGCTACAAGAAGTAAACACTGGCACGAAAGAGCAGCCCAAGATGGATAAAATTGGGGATATTGGGATGATGATACAGTAGGCAAAGTTTACTAACTGCTCATGGAATACCAGGATTTATTCCCAACAAAGTTCTCAGAACTTAAGGGTATGACAGGAGACCTAGGGTTCATGCGCATCACGCTAAAACTAGATGTGCGCCCTGTCAAGCAGTGGCTGTATCGTCTGAATTCTAAGTATAAGAAAAAGGTTAAGGAAGAAATCGATAAAATGTTCGCCGCATGTATCATTGAACCGGTCGAACATTCAGACTAGGTAAACCCTATGGTGGTTCAAGAGAAAAAGACGAAGGGAGAGATACGAATTTGCGTGGACTTGCACAAATTAAATGATGCCTACATGCATGATCCCTTTCCTACACCATTCTCAGATGAAATCCTTGATAGCATAGGAGGGCAAGAAGTGTAATCATTCATGGATGGGCTCTCAGGGTACCATTAGATCAGAATCTCACCTAAATATCGCAGAAATACTACTTTTTCCACTGAATGGGGATCCTTACAGTATACAGTGATGCTGTTTGGACTCAAGAATGCCCCTGTTATCTTTTCGTGAGTAGTAGTCGCAGTGTTCAAAGAGTTCATCCAAATTTTTGGAAGTTTACTTGATGATTGGACTGTCTTCGGCTTAGTAAAGAAGCAAGTTTAAAACCTGCGCATGATGTTGGATGCCTGTAGGAAGGACCAGATTTCCCTTAATATCAAGAAGTTTATCTTCTGTGTACCCTTCAGAATCCTTCTCAAACATATAGTGTGCTGATAGGGGTTGATGGTTGACCCTACGAAAGTTGCCGTAATTATAAATCTCGCAGCACCTACAACTGAGAAGCAGTTGCGTTCGATCCTTGGACACATAGGTTACTACAAGAAGTTCATTCAGGGGTATGCGCTGATCATAGCACCGATGAGAAGCTACTTAAGAAGGATGTTTCATTTTTTTGGGATGACGAGTGTCAGAAGAGCTTCAACCTACTCAAGGAAAAGATGGTCTCTGCGTCTATGCTCATTTTTCCTAATTGGGTGAAGGTGTTCCATGTTCACGTTGATGCCTTAGGAATCGCCCTAGGAGTGGTCCTTATGCAGCCTGGAGATGGAGACATTAATCATCCGGTTGAATTTTCTAGTAGGAAACTCTCTGGTGCAGAGCGTAACTACTCTACCACAGAACGAGAGGGCTTGGAAATGGTCTATGCATTACAGAAGTATCATCACTATCTATTAGGAGGACACTTCAAAATGTTTACAGATCATTTGGCTATGAATTACCTAGTGAATAAGACTATGTTGGGGGGGGGGGGGAATCTGCCGATGGCTATTGCTGCTTCAGGAATACGACTTTGAGATCATTGTCAAGCCAGGGAAGTTGAATGCTGGGCTAGATGACTTGTCCCGAATTGAGACTGGCGATGAACCAACCAACCTGGGAGAAGGATTTCCTGATGCACAGTTGTTTTCTATTAAGGTAGTTGATGCGCACTTCGCTGACATCATTGAGTTCTTGACTACAGGCAAGACACCTGCGAAGTATTCTATGCAACCGAAGAAAGATTTGGTAACCCGAGCTGCGGATTTTACCATCATTGCAGGTCATCTATATAATATGGGAGTAGACGAAGTGCTGCGACGATATGTTTTGGAACATGAACGACATGCTATCTTGGCAGAAGGCGATGATGGGGTAGCATGAGACCACTACGTAGGGAAAGGAACATCACAAAATATCTTAAGAGCTGGATTATGGTGGCCTACCTTGCATAGTGACTCTCACGACTATTGTAAGGCCTGTGATACATGCCAACATACCAGAAGGCCATCTCGCAGGGATGAAATTCCCCTTCAACTTTAAATGGCCCTGCAAGCATTTGACAAGTGGGCCATTGATTTTGTAGGATGTATTAACCCACCTGAAAAGAAGACAGGTGCACATTACATTATAACTGCTACTGATTATTTAACTAGGTGGGCCGAAGCACAAGTGGTAAATGATTGCATTGTAGATATCACTGCGCACTTCATATTTGAGCAGATTCTAACCAGATTTGGGTGTCTGAAAATCCTGATGAGTGATAGAGGTACACACTTTGTCAATGAAAAAATACAGGCCTTGACGGAAGAATTTCGAATCCATCATGCGAAAAGCACTTCGTATCATCCTCAGGAAAATGGAGTGGTCGAAGCTTTTAATAAATTATTGGATGACATACTGACCAAGGTTTGTAACGCCGATCGCAGCGACTAGGATGTTCGCATCCCATCTATTCTTTGGGCCTACCGAACCACCTGTAACAAGTTGATAGGGAAAACACCGTTTCAGATGATTTATTTCAAGGAGGCCATTATGCCCATGGAATAAATTGTTCCTAGCCTGCGCAATATAGCCTTTACGAATATGGCTGAGCCTGATATCATGGAGGAGTGGTTAGTGCAACTTGTGGCTTTAGAGGAAGACTGTTTCATTGCTAATTTCCATCAGCAGGTTTAGAAGGCTCGGGATAAGGCATGGCATGATTAACATATTTGACAAAAGTATTTTACGGAGAGTGACTTAGTATTACTATATGATAGCCAGTTTGCAAAACACCCAGGGAAGTTCCAACAGCACTAGCTTGGGCCCTACATAGTTAAAGAAATCACGGATGGTGGAGTTGTTCGATTAGCCACCCTACGCGGCGATATGCTACCCGACTATGTCAATGGCAGCCGGCTCAAACCATATCAGATCAAATGACTATATGGCGGGATAATCTGTATAAAATTTTTCATGCCCACCAAGGAAGGTAAGAATGGATGATACCATGATATGCGCAAGGTGTGGCTGCCGAATTGGATGGCCGGAGGGATGTGGAGGAAATGTGGGAGAATTTTCAGAGTGCAGAAGGCGCGCTGGAAGCACAGAGGTGCACTGGGAGTGCAGGGCTGCGATGGGCACACAGGAGGTGCGAAAACTAGCCGTTGGCATAATAAATTCGGTTAAAAAAAAAAATTTACCGCTAACAGGAGCGAGCAGCTGACATTTAATGAGGCGATTTCAGGAAATTTTTTACTGTTTACTTGATGGTAAGTTCCAAGTGAATTTTACCCAACCATTGGTCGATCGAAAAGGCTATAAAACAAGGAGGATAGATCAGACAAGGGTTTCGTATCGCTTGAATAGCTTGTACTTGACAATTTTGTGCTCTATACGATTATGTGTCTTTTATATTTTTTTGATGTTTGAGCACGCTTCCCCCTCACACAGTAGCCATCCCGATTTTGTTTTTCACAGTAGAATGATGGCCTCTAATTTTGATGAGACCTCAGAACCAGTGACCTCGGCAGAATAAGAAACCGAGGAAGTAGTGGAGATTGACTCCGAGGCTGAAGAGATTATCTCCACGCCGAGCCCAACCAAGAAGAAGGGAAAGGAAAAAGCTCAAGGTTCAGGAAAACTTATGAAATGGGTTGGCGTGAAGTTCCGTACTTCCCTGAGAAATGTAAAAATCTCTGCGAGCGATGCCCCAGGCACACTCTACTCAGGAAGAAGCCAAGGTCACTACACCAATCAATTGGCTATTGCCCTTTGTTCGGCCACGTAGGCCCTCGGCACACACGCCAAAGAACCTCGATGGCCTGATCACCTACCTACAGATGCCACTGACTCCAAGAGAAGTCCCCATCATTAGCGAGCCTTTTGGAAGGCTCCAAGAGATAAAATTTGATGATCATGACTTGGCCAATTTGGAGGCCTTCCCAAAGTTAGCGCCCGAGTTATACCTCGAGAGAGTTTAGGAATACAATGGGATAAATATTATCCCCATGTGCTGGGTGCATGGATTGGCTGGGTCCGGGCTCCTAGGATGTCGCACTTCAGCCACTACAACATCATGGATCATCTGGCATGTTAGTTTCTCTCCCTAGTTCATGATGGCTGCCTGTGGATCCAGGATCGGATCCCCATCGATGCTGCGCTCATTCATCGAATTACTAGTCTTCCCATGAAAGCACCAAATCCCCTGGAGTGCATTGGCAAGAAGTATGAAGGGGAGACTGCCAAATATGTGCACAAAACCTACCACGTGGAGTAGAATACTCAAGGTTTCATAATAAATTCCATCACTAACCATGGTACGTAGTTGGGTACCATGTTGTTGGCATGCAAGATGATGCGAAAATGCCAGGTCACCACCATCCCCGCATATGTGATTCAGTTGTCAGTCCAATGCGGGAAAGGGTTTTGCTTCAATCGAGCTCAATACATGTGAGACGAGTTTTTAGCCAATGTCCAAGAATCCCAGTATTAGCGGCAAGCCTTTTGCTATTCCTAGTTGTTATTCCTCATTATGTTGATTGCCTGGGAAACACCGAAGGAATTATTCCTCCCTGAACTCACCCAAGACATGTGTGAAGGGGCCCACTACACGAACTTATGGGACTCTAAGGATGTGTAACGCATCAAGGACAACCAGGTCTTCTGGGTCTCGTTTCAGAGTGGGCTTGCAACAGCCATGAACTCTCGGCCATGTCTGTCGCTAGCTGTCTACGATAAATAAAAAATCATTGCCTCATTCCGGGTGATTATGTACAACGCCCAAATTCGAGGCCGCAAGGATTCTACATGGGTTTCACTCCCTTATATGGTGCCAGACGAAGAAATTGACAATGTAATTGCACTATGGCCTCCTAACTGGAAGATCAACTTCAAAACACGTGTGAAGGGCACCGAAGGAACCATCACAACGAAAGTAATCTCGTCTGTCATCACTAAGGATACTGGAGGACTGAGAAAGAGCATGAGGAAGGGCACTGGAGCTGTATCACAGAAGGGTTCGCAGCCTGGTCAGAGTACAGGAAAGGGCATTAAAGCTACATCAAAAAAGGATTTGTAGCCCGGTAAGAGTACAGGGAAGGGCGCAGATGCTGCAGCACAGACGAATGCACAACAGGACCTCGGGACTGAAGGTCAGGAGGTGGAAGGTATTGATTCCACCTGAGGCATGAAGTGGACGAGTGAGCCTATCAAGGGGTTTCACAAGAAACAGTGCATCATCCGGCCAGAACGCGGTACAGGAGTTACACTAATTGAAGATGATCTAGATCAAATTGCAGATGCGGTCACCTTGGAAAAAAAAGACAAATGGCTAGCTCTCGAGGAGTAGTAGAAGGCCGTGGTTGATACACTTCAAGAAGGGATCCGCCTTTTTAGCTCCAAGAAGATACTTTGCATACCAGCATGACCCATGCGAGGTTTCACCCCGTAACTAGTAGCGCAGCCGTGGTTACAGGTGAAATTCATCCTTGTCTACTACCTGGCGCAACCCTCATAATGAGTTCCCCTTACTTAGGTGCACAAGTCCATGCTTGTGCAGGAGTGAAGTTAGATCTAGCCCAGCTACCTCATGAGTCATTTCAGCTGCTCCACACTACGCTCTTTGAAGAAATGCATCACCAGGATCACCAAGTGCACCATCAACTCAACATAGCCAAGAAAACGATTCAAGAAAAATTTGCTAAAGTCTCTCAGGCCCAGGTTGCATGCACCCTTGCCACCGTGCAGCAAACAGAGCTGGAACATTTAATTAGTAGAATCTGCGCATATGTTACAGCTAAGATTCCAGCCACAGCTACCCCCCAGGCCAAGATTGAGGGGCTAGACGCAACAATAAAAGCCTCAATAACAGACATCCAGGTAGTCAAAACACAGATGGAACAACAGATCATGGACTTGCAGGCCAAGTTGCAGCTAGAGACACCACCAGAGGTGTGGGCCCAGTGAGCCGCGCTGGTTACCTCAGCCACAAATGTGATTACCGAACAGATTGCCCAGGGTGCCCAACTGCTGGATACAACCATGAAGTTATGGACTAAAGTACATCGTGACCTGATCCTGCGTGAAATAAACCAAGACTTGTGATAGAAGGATGAAGTGTTCGAGTAGATCGAAGCCACGATGCCTGCTCTGGTTCTTGCTCAATTATTAGCATGATTGCAGACTAGCAATGCCCTTCGGGATGATATTGACGAACTCCTCCAGAATAAGCAGACTCTCAATGACCGTCTTAATCCATGGGTTGATGAAGCCCTCAAGATCTCAGAGGATATTGATGTTTCTATTAAACAATTCAACCAAACTTTGGAGAGCGTCACTGCGGCGACAGAAGGACCGATGTCACAAAAGCTAGTGGATATTGCGCAGAACACTTCTGCTCAGAGTGAAGGAGTGCTGCCCCCACTGGTCGAGGCGGTCAAACTACTGGAGGCGCAGATGGAGTCCCCACCATCACAGTGACTCGGGATGAGTCACAAGATTGTGTTGGGGGACTGTTGGAACAGGGTCCCCTAAAAGCTACAAATTTTGTATAATTTTGTATAATTTTGATATTATTTAGTCTAACGCATGGGTTTTAGGGTGTGTCAAAGCCCCGAATGCAATGTAATGGGTCAAGGGTAGACCAAGAGTCTGCAAACCATGGTTTGCGAACCATTGGAAGCGTAGGCTAAGTCGATATAAATAGATGAACCTTTTTTTAGTCTTAAAGTAGAAATGAATTAAGTCGTATGCTAAGTGCGAATTGTTAGACTACAGTTAGTCATTAGGGTGTTGGGAAAAATACCGAGAGGGGGTGAATCAAACATTTCATCGCATATTCAAAACTTTCACTCTTTTTCTATTTAAACGCATACGCTACTTTCCCCGAACTGTAACTTGCGTATATACGCTGATACCCTTTACGAAACTAGCGTATACACAGATATCTATATATGTCATTAATTCATCACTCAAATCATTCCTTCATTTATTCATCAGATATTCAATAAGCAGTAAACATGTGCAGTAAGAACAGAATAAATCATGACACAAAGCATCACACATGAACACCAGGATTTTTAGGTGGAAACCAAAGTCGGGAGAAAACCACCGCTGCAGTTGCTCAGCCTTCAATATTTTATTATAGAGAAAACATCTTACAACATATGTGCTGGCGCAGACTTGACCAGCACGCAGGCACCCACCTGCGCTCGTTTACCAGCCTCTCCTGGAAGGGAGCTACGACCCCCTGACTCGTTTACCAGCCTTTCCTGGAAGGGAGCTACGACCCCCTGATCTCGTTTACCAGCCTCTCCTGGAAGGGAGCTACAACCCCCTGACTGAAGGCTACAACCCTCAGCACCACCTTGGACCACGTTTCATCAATTTTCACACTGGATCCAACCACTTCAATAGAACAATACTTGCAGGCCACAATTCATCATATTTCCAGACCGAACCCTTTCCAAACTTTTAAGCACAACCATACATCATCAACAGATACATATCAACATAGATCAGATAGCAGAAACACAGCAGAACAGATCAGATATTTCATACCCCTTGCTTCAGCAAGCCCTAGTTTTCATACGCGCTTTCCCTTCACTGATGTCGCGTATATACGCGCTTCCGTCCATACAAACCAGCGTGTACCTCAGTGTATATTTTATTGCGCATACGCGCTTTCTCTTCGACGAAGCTGCGTGTATACACGCTTCCTCCCCGGCGAAGTAGCGTATAGATCTTTAATCATTACAGAGCAGCATACTTCATCAGATCAGACATTCACCTCAGATTCAACCCTTTACTTCAGACAGATGTTCGCCTAGATGTTCGCCTCATCACAGATCTAAGCCTTCCATAATCAGATCTAGCAAATACAAGAGCAATTCAGATCTAGATCTCCTTCTTCATCATTGGTGCATCATACATTCAGATTTATCATTCAAGTGTAACCCTTTCCATTCAGATATACTTCAGAGAGAAGTATTCATTCAAGCTCAGACATCTTGCACCCACACACATGTTGTGCACAATGAATTTCTTCTCCTTTTATATGATTATCCTTTTTCAATACCATGAGCCCCTTTTTCAATACCATGGACCAAAACAATACCATAAGACCAAAACTACCTGGACGGGGTCAATTAGGCGGATCATTACCCAATACTATGGGTCAATACCATGGTGGTTACCCTTGGATTTGCACTTTTTGAGCGCTTTAGCCCATACGCGACTTGTAACGTTCCTTTCCGCGTGCATACGCGACTTCCCCTAGGCCGATCCGCGTATACCAAGAGACATGCTCTTTTTCATCATTCTCTGAGTACATTCTGAAATCCTTTCTTCATTGCCTTCTGTAAATACTGTAGATACATCAGATTTCCTTCATAAAGGACATATTCTATCAAACACAACTTCATCAAGTAAGTTGTCATCATCTTCATCAAGTGGGTTTCCTTTCAAGTACAACACTCAACATCATATCATCAACAATCATCATATCACTTCAGATTTACATCATTTAACAAGTCCATCAAGTCAAGCATAACTTCATCGGGTGGAGTGCCATCAAGGACAATACATGTCAACAGTCGCACGTCTTCATCTTCATTCAGTGGGTTGCCATCAAGGACAACACTCTGCATCATATTTCCAACAATCTCCCCCTTTGGACTTGATGGCAACCACGATGGTGTTTGGTTACCCCAGCAGATAGATACCATGTCACTCTCCCAAATATGTCACATCATTACCTTCTCTTTATTCAAACACCATGTCACTCTCCCCCTTTGACATCAAGGGCAAAGGGCGGATCAAAAACCAACATTCTCCCCCTTTTCTCCTCATGTGGAAGAAACAGTCTGCAGATCAGATATGTGCTGAAGTGGCCAAGCTCCCCCTGAGTTTATGCTGAATCTTCAAACATATTTTTCAATAAAGTACATGACTCAAAGACTTTCCTATCACCAATGACTCATACTTACAACAAATATCCAACCAAGTGGATTTACATATGAGACTCAAGTACCCAATCAAGTGGGTTTACACATTTGACTCAGCTACCCAACCAAGTGGGTTTAAAAATTTGACAAGTCCTTACATGACTGAATATTACAAATTTACATCATGGGTCTTTAACAAGACCTTGTCATCAAATTACAAATATGACTTTAAGACCAACACCAGAAAGACCTCAAGAGAGATTATAAATTAGAAACACCACAATGCCAACAATACATTATACTCAGCAAAGCTAAAGCTCCCCCTGAATCTGTGCAACCAAGCAATCTTTCCAAATGACTAAGGCTCCCCCTTAGTTTGTGCATCCTGAAAGCTTCCACCAACAAATCATCAAGGCATCTTCATCAAAACATTAGAAACAGAATTATGAGAACTGGAACACCATCAGAGATACCAAACAGTATCATAGATACCAAACAGTACTGCAGCTGTGCTGAAGAGAGCTGAACCAACCAAAAATTGTCAGCAACCAACCATACGCGGCTTTCTGTGCAGGAACTCGCGTACATACGCGACTGTATTTCAGGAAACCCACGTATCCCAAGCCATCTTCTAAAATTTATGCAGATTTGTTCTTTTGACTGGCAGAGACCACTCCCAGCTTCTGTCTTTGATACTCGAACGCTTCCCTGGGCAGAGGTTTGGTAAAGATATCAGCAGCTTGTTCTTTGGAGGTAACATACTCCAACTTCACTTTTTGCTCAAGCACTTTTTCACGTAGGAAATGATATTTGATGGGAATGTGCTTGGTTTTCGAATGCATAACAGGATTCTTTGAAATACTGATGGCACTTGTATTATCACACATAAGGGAGATAGGAGTTGTACATTTGATTTGAAAATCTTGCAAGGTTTGCATCATCCATAGGAGTTGAGTGCAACAAGATGCGGCAGCTACATACTCTGCTTCAGCTGTTGATAAGGAAATAGAATTTTGCTTCTTGCTGAACCAAGATACTAACCGGGGCCCCATGTAAAATCCACCACCACTAGTGCTTTTCCGATCATCAACACTTCCAGCCCAATCTGCACCAGTGTAAGCATGAAGAGTAAGATCAGCATCCTTTGGATACCACAGACCAAAGTCTTGAGTTCCTTGTAGATATTTGAATATCCTTTTGACAGCCTGAAGGTGAGACTCTTTTGGATTAGCTTGGAATCGTCCAACAATCCCAACAGCATGCATAATGTCTGGTCTGGTCCTTGTGAGATAAAGTAGACTTCCAATCATCGATCTGTATTCTGGTTGATTCACAGTGGGAGAATCATCATTAGAACTGAGACTGCATCCGGTTATCATTGGTGTACTTACAGGTTTGCATTCTTCCATGCGATACTTCTTCAGAATTTGCTTAAGATATTTTGCTTGTGATAGAAATATACCATCTGCAGATTGATGCACTTGCAAGCCAAGAAAGAATGTTAGTTCCCCAAGTAAAGACATTTCAAATTCTTTCTGCATGACAGAAGCAAATTTTTGACTCATAGATTCTTCGTTGCTCCCAAAAATGATATCATCAACATATACAACTACAATCAATAGTTTATCATTTTCAACTTTTGTGTATAAGTTGCTATCAGCAGACCCCTTTGAAAATCCTTGTTGATGAAGATATTTGTCAAGACGATAATAGCAAGCCCTTGGAGCTTGTTTGAGTCCATACGGAGCCTTTTTAAGTCTACAAACAAGATTTGCATCATTTCCCAAAATGTATCCTTCCGGTTGTTCTATATAAACTTCTTCTTCTAGATCACCATTAAGAAAATCAGACTTAACATCCATTTGATAAACTTTGATTCGTTGATAGCTTGAGAAAGCAAGAAACATTCTTATGGCTTCAAGTCTAGCTACAGGAGCAAACGTTTCTTCAAAGTCTATACCTTCTTGTTGAGTATACCCTTTGCAAACCAGTCTAGCTTTGTTTCTTACAACATCCCCATTCTCATTTAACTTGTTCTTGAAGATCCATTTAGTTCCAATGACTTTTTTATCATGAGGTCTTGGTACCAAATCCCAAGTGTCATTCTTTTCAATTTGCTCAATTTCTTCATCCATGGCATTATTCCAACATTCATATTTGCTAGCTTCATTGACATTCTGTGGTTCAATTGTGGATAGAAGTGCCAAATTACTAGAAGATCCCGCAAGAGTTCTCCTTGTTCGTACACCTGATTCCTTGTCTCCCAAAATTTGAGATTCGGGATGATTCTTTTGAACATATCTGGATGGAGCTTTTTCAGATAAATCATTTTCAGGTTCTTCATTTGATTCACTGTCTATATCATTTCCATCTGATGTAGAAGGCCATATGTCATCATCATCTTCTTCTGTTGTTTGTTTTTCTTCTTTAGGGGCTGCAGGAGACTCGTCAATAACAACATCAATACATTCAACAACCTTTTGAAGCCTTTTATTGTAACATGTGAATGCTTTGCTTGAAGATGAGTAGCCAAGAAGTATCCCTTCATCTGATCTAGGGTCAAACTTGCCAAGTTTTTCATCATTATTTTTGATAAAGCATCTACTTCCAAAAACTTTAAAATGCTTTACGGTGGGAGATTTGCCATACCAGAGTTCATATGGAGTTTTATCACTGTTTACCCGAACATGAGCCTTGTTGAGAATGTTAACTGCTGCACGAGATGCCTCACTCCAAAACATGTTAGGAACATTAGAGTCAGTAAGCATAGCTCTGGCCATTTGAACAATTGTTCTATTCATTCTTTCTGCTACACCATTTTGTTGTGGAGTGCCTGCTACAGAGAATTGTCTTTTAATGCCATGTTGTTCACAAAATTCAAAGAATTCATTTGACGAATATTCTCCTCCTCGATCAGATCTAAGACACTTGATTTTTGAATCCAATTCATTTTCTACCAGTGCTTTGAACTTCTGAATTTTTTCAAAAGCTTCATCTTTGTGTTTAATAAACGCGATCTCACACATTCTGGAGTAGTCATCAATAAATAGGATATAGTATTCTTCCCCACGTAATGACTTTTTCCTCATAGGTCCACGGATGTCAGTATGAATGAGTTCAAGAGGCTTACTTGATGAACCTTCTTTGGCATTAAATCGGACTCTGGTCTGCTTACCAAATTGACAAGATTTGCATATGGTACTTTCTGGAAGATTGATCTTGGGAAGATCACGAACAGCTTGAAGTTTGCTTGCTTTCTTGATTTGAGAGAAACTCGGATGTCCCAGTCTTCGATGCCATAGCCAATTTTCTGAATATTTGCTTAAGTAACATTGTTCTATGCCGTTGAGTACATACAGGTTGCTTGGATTTCTTTTCCCTTTTATAATGATTTTACCTGTATCAAGATCACGAACCACACATTCTTTGGAACTGAAGACCACTTCTGCTCCTTGATCACACATTTGACTAACACTCAATAGGTTATGCCTTAATCCATCCACATACATGACATCTTTAGCCTTCACCTTTTCTTTTAGAAATATTGACCCTTTTCCTTTAATAACAGCAGGAGTATCATTTCCAAAAGTAACTTTCTTTTCCTTCTCTAGAGCATTATAAGTATGCAGTTTGCTTTTGTCACCTGTCATGTGTCTTGAACACCCGCTATCAATATACCATTGATTCTCTTCACCCTATGCAAATAACGCTATCCCACAATTTTCAACCGGTAATTCTTTCTTTTTCCACACTTTAGAGCTTGAGGGAACATGCTCTTTTGGCTGGACCTTGCTCCTGCATTCAGAATCTTCATGACCAAAGTTATTGCAATAAGTACATTCAACTTCATTTTGGAGAGGAGAAAAATTGTTATAGGTGTTCTTCTTTGGTTCATCATTCATCCTTATCTTTCTTGCTTCTTTGGTCATGATGGTTTTATATGCAACACACTGAATAGCTTTATGACCAAAGTTGTGACATGTGAAACATTGACCATTGAAGTAGAAATTTATGTGATCATGAAATCTTCTATTAGACTTTACCTGTTGGTTGTAGCCATTTTGAAAGATCTCCCTGTTAGTGTTTCTTGAATTGAGGTGATCTTGCTTTACCTGTAAAGATCCATTGTTCCCTTGCTGAGTGGCTGAATGTAGAGTACCAGCGGTGGCTGCTTTTAGAGAATTTGGTGCTGATGTCTGAGAAGATTCCCCGGTATATCCAAGACCTGTTTTTATAAAGGGAGACCGTTGTACCTCGATAATTTCATCCAAGGTTTCTGAACTTTTAGCAAATCTGAGATTGAGAGAATTCAATTTCTCATTATCCTTCCTTAGACTTACTACTTCACATTCTAGATCCTCCATGCGTTTTTCTCTTGCTTCAAGCTGATTTTTAAAAGTCTCAATGATTATGTTCTTTTCTTCTAGGCTTACTTTGAGTTGAATGTTTTCTTCAAGAATATTATTGTCTTCTAAAGAATCCACAAAGGTACCCTTTTCTTCATCACATTCTTTTGCGAGAGCCCATACTTTTGCACCAAAATTCAGCAGGGCTTTTGTATGTATACTTCCCATTGTGACGGATCTCCTTCAAGCGATCAAGCTTTTGTAGAAGGACCTCGCTCCGATACCAATTGTTGGGAAAAATACTGAGAGGGGGGGGTGAATCAGTATTTACTGCATATTCAAAACTTTCACTTTTTCTGCTTCTAAAATGCATACGCTACTTTCCTGAACCAGACTTGCGTATATACGCGGATACCCTTTACGAAACTAGCATATACACAGATATCTATATATGTCATTAATTCATCACTCAAATCATTCCTTCATTTATTCATCAGATATTCAATAAGCAGTAAACATGTGCAGTAAGAACAGAATAAATCATGACACAAAGAATCACACATGAACACCAGGATTTTTAGGTGGAAACCCAAGTCGGGAGAAAACCACCGCTGCAGTTGCTCAGCCTTCAATATTTTATTATAGAGAAAACATCTTACAACATATGTGTTGGTGCAGACTCTACCAGCACGCAGGCACCCACCTGCGCTCGTTTACCGGCCTCTCCTGGAAGGGAGCTCCAACCCCCTGACTCGTTTACCAGCCTCTCCTGGAAGGGAGCTACGACCCCCCGATCTCGTTTACCAGCCTCACCTGGAAGGGAGCTACAACCCCCTGACTGAAGGCTACAACCTTCAGCACCACCTAGGACCACGTTTCATCAATTTTCACACTGGATCCAACCACTTCAATAGAACAATACTTGCAGGCCACAATTCATCATATTTCCAGACCGAACCCTGTCCAAACTTTTAAGCACAACCATACATCATCAACAGATACATATCAACATAGATCAGATAGCAGAAACACAGCAGAACAGATCAGATATTTCATACCCCTTGCTTCAGCAAGCCCTAGTTTGCATACGCGCTTTCCCTTCACTGATGTCGCGTATATATGCTCTTCCGTCCATACAAACCAGCGTATACCGCAGTGTATATTTTATTGCGCATACGCGCTTTCTCTTCGACGAAGCTGCGTATATACGCGCTTCCTCCCGCGGCGAAGTAGCGGTATAGATCTTTAATCATTACGGAAATTTGCATACTTCATGAATCAGACATTCACCTCGAGATTCAACCCTTTACTTCGGACGGTGTTACCGCCTAGATGTTCGCCTCATCACGAATCTAAGCCTTCCATAATCGGATCTAGCAAATACAAGAGCAATTCAGATCTAGATCTCCTTCTTCATCATTGGTGCATCATACATTCAGATTTATCATTCAAGTGTAACCCTTTCCATTCGAGATATACTTCGAGGAGAGAAGTATTCATTCAAGCTCAGACATCTTGCACACACCCTCATCTTATGCACAATGAATTTCTTCTCCTTTTATATGATTATCCTTTTTCAATACCATGAGCCCATTTTTCAATACCATGGACCAAAACTTCTGGATGGGGTCAATTAGGCGGATCATTACCCAATACTATGGGTCAATACCATGGTGGTTGCCCTTGGATTTGCACTTTTTGAGCGCTCTAGCCCATACGCGACTTGTAACGTTCCTTTCCGCGTGCATACGCGACTTCCCCTAGGCCAATCCGCGTATACCAAGAGACATGCTCTTTTTCATCATTCTCTGAGTACATTCTGAAATCCTTTCTTCATTGCCTTCTGTAAATACTGTAGATACATCAGATTTCTTTCATCAAGGACATATTCTATCAAACCCAACTTCATCAAGTAAGTTGTCATCATCTTCATCAAGTGGGTTTCCTTTCAAGTACAACACTCAACATCATATCATCAACAATCATCATATCATTTTCAGATTTACATCATTTAACAAGTCCATCAAGTCAAGCATAACTTCATTAGGTGGATTGCCATCAAGGACAATACATGTCAACAGTCGCATGTCTTCATCTTCATTCAGTGGGTTGCCATCAAGGACAACACTCTGCATCATATTCAAAGGGTAAGGAATCCTGCTGGTTGTGTGCGCAAAGATCCTCAGTCCTGCTATGTGCGGACCATTCTGGCTGTGTGAGCAGGTTGTGTTAGATTGTATTAAATTTTGGATGCTAATATATGCAGATATGGTTGAAGTACTTATGTGTTATCTGATCTAAGTTATTTCTGTTGATACGAACTATTGGATCTATTATGAATGCTATTGGTTATCTATTTATGCTGTGAATCTGTCTATGTTATGGTAAAACTATACTATGTTGATGATGCATTATAATGATATGTGCTGATTACTGATGATACACATGTGGATGCTGAGTTATTGCCTAACTTTATGCACGATATTATATCTGTATATTGCGATTATACTGTTAACAACCCTGTGAATAGATCGGTTGGTGCGAAATCAATAGGATGCGAACGTAGATCTGCTTGAATTATCTACTCTCTCTAAGGGTGCGGAAACTTGGCTCCAACACCCTCCCATACTGCTTCGGGTGAGACTTTGGTCTGCGCAAGCAGGTCACTGCCAAAAGGGCCAGTAGTATAGGGTTTTGTTGGCAAATCTTAAACTCCAAACCTGGGTCAGGACCCCTCGAGCCAACAATCTAAATTAGGCAATGTTATCTAATTCATGATTTATATTCCACTCTGTCTTGATCATTGCTTAGTGCTTCTCTTGGAAGGGTGGTGGTTAGTCGTATCTTGTTGGTGTTAAATAAAAGCTCATGGCTCCAACATCTAGGACCCCTGGCTCGTGACACATGTTTTTTAGGATAATATTCATTGCTCATGGCTACTTGGTTCTTTCTTGGGCTGGTCTCTTCAGGATGCTCAACATATGTTCTTTCGGGTAATTCATGGCCTTAAGGCTTGAAGTCGCTCTTATAATCTCTGGTATTACCTATATGTGTGCCATGATGGTGGTCCTTCATTCCTCATATGCTCGAGGAACGTCTCCCCTTGATATTTTGAACACGACTTAGTTTTTTAGTTCTTGCTATGAAGAGAAGGGGGGCATGTGTGCATATTTTGAACACGATTTATTTTTTTAGTTCTTGCTATGAAGAGAAGGGGCTCATGTGTGCATGTTGTCCATCTTCAAACTTATGTTACAATGTTTTTGTTTTGTTGGATGCTATGGTAAAAAGGGGTCAATGTAATCTGAAGACTTCAAACTAGTTCTATTGGTATGGTTTCCGTTTGGGTAGATCGGTAGCGTAACACTATCTCTTATGTAATGCCTTACTGAAGTAGTAGACAATCAAACTTTCACACAAAAATATATTATTTATATCAATTTTATATATAAGGAAATAAAGAAATTGAAAGTAAAATCGTTCTTATATTTTCATTTTCATTTTCATATATATGAAAATGAAAATAAAAATTTAAGAAGTATTTTACTTTCAATTTCTTTGTTTCTTTATATATATAATTGATATAAATAATATAATTTAATATCAAAATCAAAAAATTGTATCTATAACTTATAATGAAATATTATTTTTGTTATTAATATTTTATTCTCAAATACATATGTTTGAGTATCTAAATTTCACATCTCCTTTATACTAAGCTATAATATTAACATTATTTTAGATGTCATTTATAAAATTTATGTTGAATAGTGAAGGAATTACACATCTCCCTCATACTAGAACTAGAAAGCACTTATACTTGTAAATTAGAAAATTAGATAGAAAATGTTTGATATAAAATTTTATATTTACCATCAGTATTGAAATATTTTATTTATGGCAAACATTGAAAGGTTATTTTTTTATATAATAATTTTTAATTCTTTGTGCATGTATATTTCCAAGCTTGTAGTCATGTTGATGTAAGTTTTTGGATCTATGTTGCATGCAAATTTAAGTGTACTAGGTTTCAAGTGGTCTCACCACCCATCATTAGAGACCTTAACTAAAATCATAATAGATCAAAAAAAAGTATCTACCTTATCATAAAGGAAAAATAACTAAATGAGTTTTAATATGAATGTTAAAGGGGGAAATTTTCTAGAATAATGTTAACACATATTTAAAAAAAAGAGAAAAATCTATTTATATATATATATATATATATATGCCACAATTTAAAAATATTTTAACAATAGGTTGAAATACAAATTTTTTTATTTAAAATAAAATGAATTTTTTTTTTAATGAATAAAAAGATTTAGATCAAAATTTATATTAATTAGTTAAATTATTTTGACCATAATTAAATTAGAAATCAAAGTTTATGAATAAGAGAAAAAGTATATGTCAAAATAAATGAAATATTTGTTTTACACATGAAATGTTTATTTATCTCAAAAATTAATTTGAAAGTATTAATAAAAGAAATCAAAATTTAAGAGTAAGAAAAAAAAGTATATGTCAAAATAAATGAAATATTTTCTTGACACATGAAATGTTTATTTATCTCAAAAACTAATTTGAAAGTATTAATAAAAGAATGTTGATAATAATAATTTGATAATAAATTTTGATTGGACTAATAAAAATAATGAATTGAATGTAAATATAAAATTATTGATTATAAAAACTTATAATTATAAATATAAAATCCTAGTAAATAAAGATGCATTAGTGATTATAAAAGAAAAAAATGTAATAAAAAGGTTAACAAGTAAGGGATAATATTAAAGGAAGGGAAGTGACAAGGTCATTACAAATAAAAGATAAAAGATAGGAAATATTACAAAGAAAATATAAGAGAATGAATATTAAACAAAAGGAGTTTTGGAGTGGACAAGGGGTATCAGAAGGCACAGGAAAAAAGAGATAGAGATTCAGGGAGGAAAGAGAGAGGGATTAGGGGAAGAAAGGGGGTAGGGTGAAGGACAACAAATAAACTTATGAGATGGATGGTTTAATAATTGTGGTGGTAGGTAAGAGGTTTTTACGAGCTATACAGTTTGTACCTATCTTTCCTATTGAAGTTTTCAGGGTGTTTTTTGATCTCCAAGGCTTCATGAATAAGGAAGGTAAACTGAAAATGCGTAAGGGAAGGATTTTTGTTTGGTTAAAGCTAATAATGTGCTTTATTTTGAAGTAATGTTTGACTATATATGAATTTAAAACTCAATTGGTGGTTGTATCAGAAATTTCCTCCTTTAACCAATATTTAAAGGACTTACCAGTTTGGCCAATGTAGGACTTGCCATAGGAGTAAGGAATTTGGTAGACTCGAGGGAAAAGAATAGGATAAAGGTTATATTTATGAGATATGAATCAATGTTTAAGGGTTTTGTTGGGTTTAAACAATTTTTTTAATGTTCTTTTTAGCTAAGGTCTTAGAGATTATATAAGTGGTACCTTTAATGTAAGGAAGAGAAATTAGAGCTCCAGGAAGGGGTAGGGGTTCTTTGTGGTGGTGATGAGTTTTGGAAGTGGAGTAGCCATTATTAATGAGGGTTTGGTTTTGGGTTAGGCGACCTCTCTCATTGGAAAGAAACTTTGAATCAAAAATTCTGACAGGTCTATTTGAAAGGGTTTTAGGAACGAAAAACCACTGAGCAGGGTGATGATGAGAGATAGCATGGAGGTATCGATCAGTGTGAGATTTATTACGAAATAAGGAAAGGGGGCCATTAGATACATGGGAAAAAAGTACATCTAGAAAGGGAATGGAGGAATTATCTTCCAATTCCATAGTAAATTGAATATGCGGTGAAACGTCGTGAGGTGGTGAAGAAAAGTCTAGAGGTAAATAAGCCCATGAGGCTATAATATGAAGGTTTCGTCGACATTCTTTCTATTTTTTCATAACAAATACATTTAATTTGTAATTATTTGAATGTATGTATTATTGAGCTAAGAGTAACATTCTACAACCCATGAGGGATATTTTTAATTCCTTTCATGCTCAATTTTTAGTTGACACATGTCCCTTATAAAATTAAAAAAAAAAATTGTTTAAATAAAAAATTAGTGTTGGTTATAATAAAAACAAAATTGAGTATATATATTCAGTTAATCTTAATAAAAAGCATTGTAAACATGAATAATCCCATAATGATTTTTCTTACTCCATTATATATATATATTATTATAATCGAGTCTAGAGGAAATGTAGTAAAAATATTTTCCTCACTCTAACCCACAAATAAATGTCTATGCAAATTAATAATTTTAGATCAACTTTTAAAATATAAAGAGTAATAAATAAATGTACATGTAAAGTAACATAATTTTATGTTAAAATAATTAAAAGAAAAAAGAAAAAATATGATCCCATGAGGCATAATGAATATCATGACAAAATGTTCTATTAATATACTTTGTGGTGTAAATGTTACTAGTTTGAAATTCTATGGGAAAATATCCGACCATGCTAAGGGATAGTGTGGCCAACATCAGGTGTCATCTTGAGGTGATTTTTATGTCATAGATGCCACTAGGTCTAAGTTACTCAAGCCATAGGCTAGGAGTATCATTTATCTCAGGACTCACATTACCTAGAAAAACAAATCTTATATTCTCACTTTTGAATGTGAGAAAGATATATAATTCTTAGAATTATGAATGTAAACAAATTAATTGAATGTTCATACTAATTATTTTATTTCACACACACAATGTTAATCATACTAAAATAATTTAATATCAAATTGAATAAGTAATTGGATGTAGAAAAATACAATTACTTTTTAATAAGAGAGATATTCAATTCATTTAATTTTTAATATAAAGTAATATCTGACATTTAAATATGTGTGGTCTACACAGTCCAATAACCTAAGGGGATTTTCAAGGTGTTGTTGAATCTATATATGCATTCAAAAATGAAATTTAAACAATTGAATTTATATGTATATGTATATGTATATGTATAGAGAAGTGACAAAATAATGACAACTTAATTAAAAAATAATAGAAAATAAAAATTAACAAAAATAATAAATTAAAATGATATTGATTCATATTATTAATCATCTCGGGTCATAATTCATATTAGTAGTCATGATATTTGGGGTCAACGGATTTGGAATTAGGGTCAAAATATCTAACAATTTGTTTTCCAAGGTGTTTGGGTTCAAGCCCATGGAAACATGTTGTAGTTGGCTTATTTATGACATTTATAAAATAGTTGTATTTGTTGTAATAGGAATTGATCTTTGAAAGTCACCCATTCTCCACAAAAATCATGATATTTGAGAATTGCATGTTTAAGTTTTATTAATAAACATATAGAAACTTAGTACCTTCACTGAACTCTTTTTCTATGCTAGAAATATCACATTAAAGGATTTAATTAAAAGAAATAATATGAAAAACACTACCTCTCTAGTTTTGAATATCTAACCTATTATTATGAGGCATATATGCTTAGCCATTAGGCCCACTCAAACTATACTAATATTTTAAACATTATAGGAAAGATAAATATAAAGATTCATGAGAATTAAACTTTCACCCTAACCATGTCCAAGGATGCAAAATGCATGATTTTCACCATTAAATCTGATCCTTTGAATTAATAAATTCAACTTATTATGACTAAAGCTTTATTAACTTTAATAATATTTTTTTTAATAAAAAATATGCATTCATATCCACTAAATACTTTTCTAAAATAAATAAAATGATCTTCAAATGGAATGGTGAATAAGTGTATAAGTGTATAAAATAAAAATAAAATATACTAATATTGTGGGGTTTCAAAATTATTTTATAATTATAAAAAAAATTATATATGAAAAGTTTTTTTGAGATTAAAATTTTATTATTATTTTTAAAAACATTTTTTCCTTTTAATGCAAACATATATACATATATATGTTTTTCCTAGAAAAAAGAAGTTTTATTTTCATGAAAAAATAGGTTTTATTTCATTTATAAGACAAAATAAAAATACACTATCATAGATGCATATAGAATATACATAGGCTTTATGCAGCTAGTGACCGAGTGACTTTGACCATATACATCTAATCTTAACTCTAAACCTTGACATTCACACTCGTCGCATGCAAGAGAATTGTGAGAGTTAAAGGAACATTCATTTTGACAAAAGTAAAATGGTTTTCTTCTTAAATAATTTAAATGAAGATTTATATTGCTTAATTTATAGTTATAATATTGATCACATCTACCACAATTTTACTACAACCCTTTCCACTACCATTAAATTCTCTTTCGAGGTTTCTTATAAAAGGAATAATATAACTTCTAGCCCTTGATATGATAATGATTATAAAATTTCCAGGAAAGAGATTAGATATGCTCCTAATGAAATCGTAAAGCTCGAAAAAATAAGTATGTACAAATCACTCAATAAAAGGAAAAAAAATCTATATAAAGAGGAGGCAAGAGCATCTTCTTCATCTTTATAAAGATGAGCCTATACAGTTTTGGAGGAATTTTCTTGTTCGTAAAACGAAAGAAAGTAATCTTACCCCCTTAAAGAACTGGGATATCTATCTTAATAATATTTGTGATTCTCGAAATGCCCTAGGAACCATATTGAATACTCCAATAAAGGAGGATATCTTCTCTTTGGAAGATGTTGAGTTTGGGATTAAGAAATTCGCTAATAGGAAAGCTAGGGATATACAGGGCTACAAAGCTAAAATTCTCAAATTGTAAGGTCTATCCTCATCCCTCATATAGAAAAAATCCTCAATATGGCATTGAAACAAGACTTCCCCAAGCCTTGGATGCGAAGCCTTATTATGTCTATCTTTAAAAGTGGGGATAAAAGAATTCACTCTAACTAAAATACCATTATTATTATGTACATTTTATCCAAGTTGTATGGACTCATTTTGGGAAAAAAAAATAGCCTTTGTCTTGAAAGCCATAGTAAACGAGATAAAGTGCAAACTAGATTTAGGAGACATCACTCAACTATATACCACCTTGTTACTCTTAGGATCATTGCATAGGAATGTCATAATAATAATACTTATCTCTTCTTTTGTTTTGTTGACTTTATAAAATCTTTCAGCACCATTCCATGAGGTAAGCTATGGAAGAGGCTAGAAGAGACAACTATCCCTCTTGAGATGAGGGTTGTTATGACTAGGATATATGAGAATGTTATTCCCAATATTAGAACCATGGAGGGCTGGTAAGAAGAAATGACATGCAATATCATACTTAAGCAAGGATTTCCCTTATACCCTACCCATTTTAGCGATTACATTGTTAAAGTATAAGAGTGTTTGGAAGCATTAGGGGAATTTCGAGGTCTAAAATGGGCCTTCTAAGAAAAACATACAACCAAAATAAAATTTATAAGAACCAATAAGATTAAATATGATGATGTCAACCATGGGGTATGATTCACCATTTTGGATTAAAAAAGTAAAAGTATTAAAAAATAATAAAATAATAAAACTATTTTTTCAATCATATTTTCAACTTATCTCCCTAAGGTTTTACTCAAATTTTGAGTGGGAGTACTCATTGGATGTAAATTTTAATTCCTCATCCAATGAGTACCCATGTTGCATACTTTCGATGGAACCTACTACAAGAAATATGAGAAATACATGAAAAACCGTGATTACAATAATGTTTTTCATGTAGCGGGATCCATCAGAAGTATGCAACATGGGTACTCCTTGGATGAGGAATCAAATTTTGCATCTAACGAGTGTTCCTGATCGAAATTTGAGTAAACCCATAGGGAAATAAGTTGAAAATATGAGTTGAAAAAGTAGTTTTTTTCTTTTTTCCCTCTAAAATATGATGATGTAATCTAATCTTATTTTATTATTTCCACTATTATTTTATAATTTCCTTAGGAGGCCCATTTTAGACCTGAAAATTCCCCTAATGCTATAGGATGTGATGGTCTCAGATTCATTGGTATGGTGATTACTCTTCTCCACTATTTTGATGATATTATTCTTTTAGTTAGGAGCCATGTTGAAATAAAAAAGTAGCTTAAAATCCTCAAAGGTTACCAATCCAATATGGGTATAACTGTTAATAACGACAACATTAATGTCATGATAATTAAATCCAAAAATATCAAATGTGATAATTTCATCTATGATAATAACTACTTGGAAAAAGTCTCGTCATACAAATATTTCGGAATTAACATTCATCATTATCTCAATTAGAATTATAGCTTTGATAAAATGACAATTGGAGGCTAGAAAACAATTGTAAGTCGACAGATATTTGGTCATGGATTAGAAAAAAATTTCCCTTTGAGACTCTCGTCACAACTACTATTTTATATGGATTTGAGGTTTGGGGTTGTAGTATATTTAGATAATTTTAGAGGTAGATTGAGATGATCCAAAAGAAATTTATAACTTAGAACCTCAAAATTAAAGGAAGTACTGTGTACCCTATCCTCTTAATTGAAGATAGCCCTTTCCCATTGAAAGCATGGCTATGATTGGAGCTAAGGAAAAAATGAACATTTCTAAGATAATGACTAATTCTCATGAGATTCATAGTGAAACTGAGCATTGGATTATTCCCAAAACACCTTGGGACGAAAGTGTTTTTCATCTTTGCAACACTAAGAGTGTTGAAGATGAAAATCAATTTATCTTGGATTGCATGTTTCTTTCTCACATCCATTCTAATTTTTAGAATATTTGCGAGACTACTAACATTATTTACTTACTAAGTCAGCAAAGATACAATGATTTAGTAATGTTCCTGTCCCTTTATTTTCGGTCATAGAAATAAAATGTTAAACTATCTCAGTTAATCTCTTAATTTCTTATGGTCTAGTAGACCATATTGGTCTTAGTTGACATTAATCATCAACATCATCATCACACACACACACATTTGAAAAGGTATTTAGAATATTAATATATTATTTAATAAAATTAAAAATATCATAATAAACCATTAAAATTAATACAATAATCTTATTATATTCTATTTTATAAAAGAACAAAATTCAAGTTGAGTTTAGGAGATATCATTCAATTGTCGACCACTTTTTTACTCTTAGGATCATTATTGAGGAGTGTCACAATAATAATATTGATTCCTTGTATCGTTTTGTTGACTTTAGAAAATATTTTTCTTATTCTAGCCACGCCTCAAGCTAAACTTAAATTAGATTGAGTTTTCTCCTCCCTTCTAACATATATTTTTTTGTGTGTGATTAGAGGAATTGATAACTTGGGCTCAAATTTGTGCGACACAATGTCAACCCCAATTTCTACCACCATAAATCCTAGGTGAAATCACATGCACCCCAACACATGATTCTTGGGCTAAATGGGGGATTTGAACCTTGGATCAATTACTTTACATAATTATTCATAACATGGTCATCATGAATTGAGTTTTCCCTCGAGGGTTTATACGTATTGATAGACATGGGGGTGGACTTTGATCCATCTATATATGCACGAGTCATGAGATTAGTTAATATAATATTTTTTATTACAACCACACATTTGACCATTACCTCAGAATTACCTAATGGCTTCATGGTGATCTCTTATGAAAATTAAACCTTACTCAGAGGTGAAAATCTCCTCCATTTCCACCATTAAATCCAACACCTTAAAAAAAATATTTATATACTTACAAATAAATAAGATAAAATAAGATATTACCTCTCTACGAAAGAGAAATAAAAAGCCATATTTGAAATTGGATGTAAACGTGCATTCGAGATGTATACTGTAGATTGAGTGTTTGAACATATTTTGTGGTTTATATCCCATAGAGTAATATTATCAAATTTAAATATACTAAAATCATTAATATGGTTGATAAATTTCTTTTGTAAACAACCATGTAGATTATAGGAAAAGTACTATAATTTATGGACATAAAATTGCATTCATTATTATAATAAATTTAGATTTTCTCAATATGAATATAATAGTTTATGAATGAGTACATTCTTAAGGAATTTTTTTATGTAATAATTACGAGTTTGAATCTCATGGGTGTCTTAACTAGAATTTATAGCGGTAGTGGTAGGAATCAACCTTATGTAATGCCTCCTTATGGGATGATCGAGTGGTTGGTACAATGAGATGTTATCCTCTCCACCGCTTTCAAATCCCACGTGGGGACATCTTTGGCATTTTGTGATAAGGCTTAAGGAGTCGATGGTTTCAAGCCTGTTGGGGGGCTATTTTGATAAGGCTCAAGGAGTAGGCTCCGAGGATCCCCACCCAGTCCTGATTACTTTGAATGTTAGCCATTCAATACGGTTTTATGAACTAGCATAGATTCATCTTAACTATGGATCTACCAAGTGCCAAGAGGGATCAAATATCTCAATATGCTAACCTACTTTTGAGAGAAAAGATGCTAACCTCCTTTTGAGAGAAAAGGTGCATGAAAAAGGTTTGCACCTAAAGATTCCTCTAGGCTCTTGGTACATTTAGAGTTAAGATGGATCTATATTAGTTTTGAGCATATTGGAATATTTTATTTATGGATGACACTTATTTTCTTGTTATATATATATATATATATATATTTGAATTGAACATAGAATGAATTACACATCATATAATATCAATAACGTTAGTTTTACATGTCATCTATAAGTTCCATATTTATTAAATAATTTATTATTTTTATCTTTTACTTTCAATTACTTATGAAAAATAATTTCTCTTAGATTGTTTCGCTTTTACTAACATTTTTTCTTATTTCCAAAATATTTTTCACACTTTCAACTTTCCTCTAAGTGAACTTGGACAGTTTCTTTCCCTTCTTTTTTATAATAAAAATAAAATATTAAAGAGGATCAAAAAAACCCCTTATTAAAATGATGGAACATATTAATCTTAATAGTAGTTAATCATCATAAAATTAATGTAAAATCAAGATCAAAGTTAAACTATTTTTTTTATAACCTACATTAACCATTTTTCATTTTTCATTTTTTTTTTTTGGGTTAATATAAGTATTATTTTATAAAATAACAAGCACATTGCATTAAAAGAAAACCAAAATTATGTAAATATTAATTTATATTCCTATCCTAACTATACATTTATTAAATTAAATTCTATTTAGTTACATCGTTAAGACATTATACACGGAATTTCTCTATACAATATGTATATATAGATTCAGAGTTTTTAAAAACCTAGCGATACTTGATCTACATATAAATTTTAAAATTAAAATTTATCATTCCAACTACTTTTAATCTGATTTTTGACAAAAAAATAAATTTTATTTTTCCGAAGAAAAAAATTATTGGTGTATATAATTTATAACTGCAATAGACATATAAGTCAAAATATTCCATGACTTTAGCAACATAAATTGCATACTTGCAGGGATAAGCCAAAAAAAATCAAAAGATCCCAAACCATATACAAAACGATCCAACATTGATAAAAAATACATATAGCTGTCTCGACATCTAACCTCCATAACCATAGGGAAATGTAAGATAGTTATATCACCAAAAATTTACAAAAAAAACAACAAAAATATGTGCCAACATGCATAACCAATTCACAAGTATGGGCCAAAAATAGAGACATGAAGTAAAATAGTAAGCCAAAGATCTTAATCACTGAAGAAGTATGGAAGCCTGAGCCTGTGCAATACCACCCTCAAACAGCTGGTAGTACATGAAGCCAAACCTTTTTTTCAAGTCTTGTTTTTTACAGTGGATTAGCCATTGCATTCTTCTCCCTATAAACATGAAACAAATCAATCTTGTTGAAAGAGTCACGCAATCTCATCTTGTCCAGCCAATTTATGGGTTGTGGAGTGGACAGTGTATTTGTATTTTTCATGTAATTTATTACTACCTGTGAATCTCCAAATACAGTCAATTAGTCAACACATAGTTGTGGCAGGAACCAAATTAAATCCAGAATGCTAATACTCAATTCTCACCTAGTGTATTAATACCTTGTTCACCATTCCAAAAAAAAATTTAATACCTTGTCCACCATTCCAATAATTTTTATAGTTTCAGCTAGTGTCCAATTTAAACCAAACCCCACAACAACAATGATTTGTGCAACTCCCTCAAAATATCCAGCAAGGTATGTCATCTGGTGGGGTCTCAACCGAACAGAGAG
This sequence comes from Pinus albicaulis, assembly GCA_034641835.2. Lineage (NCBI taxonomy): Eukaryota > Viridiplantae > Streptophyta > Pinopsida > Pinales > Pinaceae > Pinus > Pinus albicaulis. The sequence continues at coordinate 1,291,640,700 of CM076584.1, read as the reverse complement.
ACCTCGTGAAGGCAAGGTCGATGGCCTAACACCACCCTAGCAGGTGATAATGTTATATGCCACCACAGTAGAATGTATGGAGAAATCCGGGAAAATCATAAGATTCCTCGCATTCCAAAACAACAAGTGTGTTGGAATTTCTGGTTATTCTAGAACAATAGAGAGGAAATAAAATTCTCTCTTCTAACACAAAGAAATCAATGAAACAATGTGGACAAAGAGTTGGATTAAAAACACTATTTCATTACAAACTAAACTGTTACAAAATGAAATTTGCCTCAGAAATATTTTGTTTTGGATTTACAGAGAAAAACTTTATGGCTGCTACAACAACACAACACTCTTCAAAACTTTTTCTTTTCTTTTCTGCTCTCTCCGTCTTTTTCTCAACACATAGTCACTGCTCTTAATTGTCTGTTTCTCTCTCGGCATACTCCATAGTCTTATACTTTTCGCTTACTGTCTTCGAGCATACATTACATGCATATAAAAAAAAATTGCACTATTGTTTATATATATTATAATTATATATATATATATATATATATATATATATATATGACCCTAAGTCTAAAAACTATTGTTGCGAAATTAGAACATATAAAAACATTAAACCCAAAGTTTATAAATTTTTTTTTATAAAACATTGTATCACTGATTTCAAATCATGAAACAAAACCATTTTAATGGATTTATCGCATCCATTTAACGACATTCTGATTGTGCAACAAAACGATGCGAGAAGTTGCTATTGTCTGAGGGATTTTTACGTGGCCATGGTGGGTCCTCCCTTATTTCAGTGTTTGGAGAGGCTGCTGACGTAAGCACTGGTTCATGCGATAGAAATTTGATTGGTTAATCGGGTGGTCAATGTGGTATCGTGGGGCATGTTCACAAAACGAAATGGAGTGTTTTAAATTTGAATGCTGGCACGAGATTTAAATGTGGTGGGTGCAAAGATTCAATGCTGGAGATAATGTGGTCAAACCACGATTTTGTGAATCAGGAGAAGGCTACGGTTTTGCAAACAAAATTGGTGTTGCAAGAGAATTTATACCAAGAAATTTAATGCATTGTGGAGTGCAAAATCAAACAAATGAAATTTTTGCTGCAGTGTCCTTCTGTTTCAAATAAAAAACGGATGGTTCATTGTCCTTCTGCTCAAATTGCAATTGGGTTTAAATTTCAACACTCCCCCTTAAACACAACTGCTATTTTCATACATTCCCAAACACTTCATGAGATAATTAAAACTTTTATGCCCCAATGATTTTGTTAAGATATCAACAAAATTATCTTCTATTCTGCAATGCTTCAGAACAATTTCTCCATTGCTCACTAATTCCCTGATTTAGTGATACTTTGCATCAATGTATTTTTCTCCTTTATGAAACACTGAATTCTTGGATAAAGTTATTGCTGAGCTATTATCACAATAACCTATTGTGTATTTTACATTTTCATGACACAAACTTCTCAACATTCTCTTCATCCATACTGCTTGACATGTTGCTGCTGTAGGTACCATGTACTCTGCCTCTGCTGTTGATAAAGCTACAATTGGTTGTTTCTTAGAAGCCCATGAAATGGCTCCTAAACCGATATGAAAAACATATCTATAGGTGCTTTTCCTGTCATCTATACTTCCAGCCCAATCACTATCAGTATATCCAAACAATTCAAAATTTTCTGAAGTGGTGTATAAAATTCCATACCTCTTTGTTCCCTTCACATACCTCAGAATTCTTTTTGCTGCTTGCCAATGTGCCTCTTTTGGCCTTTGCATAAATCTAGAAATTAAACTCATAGCATGCATAATATCCGGCCTAGTTGTAGTCAAATAAATAAGGCTACCAACTATGCTTTTATACAAACTTGGATCAAAATCCTTGCTGCTGTCTTCCTTACTTAATTTCAATCCCATCACTGTAGGAGTAATTTCTGCCTTGCAATCCTGCATGTTAAATCTCTCTAAAACTTCTTTCACATATTTAGCTTGAGAAATAAAAATATTATTTTCATTTTTCTCTACTTCTATTCCTAAGAAGTATCTCAACAATTCCATATCAATCATCTCAAATTCATCCTTCATGACTGTTTTAAAATTCTCAATGAGGTAAGCATCATTGCTTGTGAATATCACATCATCAACATACAAAAAAACAATGAGCATCTTACCATCTTTCTCTTTGATATATAATGTGGGTTCTCCTTCACATTTTTCAAACCCATTTTCCAGTAGATAGACACCTATTCTACTGTACCATTCTCTTGGTGCTTGTTTCAGCCCATACAGAGCTTTCTTCAATTTGCATACCTTGTGGTCTTGGCCTTATTTCTCATACCCTAGAGGTTGTTCAACATATACCTCTTTCATATATACTCCATTCGGGAATGTTGATTTCACATCCATTTGGTAAAATTTCCACTTGTGTTGTGCTGCTATGGACAACACTGCTCTTACTATTTTAATTCTTGCAACTGGTGAAAAAGTTTCCTCATAGTCTCTTCTTTGTTGCTGCTTGTAGCCTTTGACAACAAGTTTGACCTTGTGCATTTCAATCTTACCTTTAGCAGTGCTTGTGCATTTATAAACCCATTTCACTCCAATCACTTCCTTACCTTTTGGGAGATCAACTAATTCCCATGTCTTTTTTTTCTCTATGGAATTTATCTCTTCATCCATAGCATTTATCCATTTCTTATCTTTTACAGCTTCTTCAAAATGAATAGGATCCTCTACATGAAAATACAATGCAAATAAAGAGTTCATATCTTCTTCTTGCTCATAACTTTCATTCAGACTTTTGAATCTTGTTCCTCTTTCACTTGCTGAACTTGTGCTTGTAGAAGCACTCAAATCTGCTCCTTGTCATGTGCTTGGAGAAGCACTGTCATCACTTCTCAAGGGTGTTCTCATACCAGCTAGTGGTGTCCCTTGTTGTCATTGTGTTGGTGGAGGTGGTGCTGTTAATGAGGGATGTCCTTCAGCCATTTCTTCCTCATCTTCATCATTAGACACAAATTTTCACATTCATTGTTTTCTCAATGCTTCCATCTCAAGTTTCTTCCTCAATAAATTGTAGATCTCTGCTTATCATAAACTTCTTGGTGGATGGGTTATACAATCTGTATGCTTTGGATTATTCACTGTATCCAACAAATATGCTCTTCTCCCTCTTACTATCCAACTTCTTCCTTCGCTGATCTGGAATGTGTGCATAAGTCACACAACCAAAAACTCTCATGTGGGTGACAAATTGTTTTATGCTGCTCCACGCTTCTTCCGGAACTCTGTTCATTACACTCTTTGTTGGGAATCTATTCAAAATATATGCTGCACAATGTACAACTTCAACCCAATATTTATTTGGCAAATGTTTTCCTTCAACATGCTTCTTACCATATCCATGATGGTTCTGTTTTTTCCTTTCGGCAACTCCATTTTGCTATGGTGTATACCTTGCTATAAAATGCTTCTGTATCCCATTTTCTCTGCAAAAACATAGAAATTATTTGGAGATATATTCTCCTCCTCTGTCTATTCTGAGAAATTTAATATGTTGCCCACTTTAATTCTCAACAAGAGCTTTAAAGTGGCAGAACTTCTCAAACACTTCACTCTTCATCTTCAAGAAATAAACCCATGTTTTTCTTGTGAAATCATCAATAAATGTCATCATATAGTGGATGTCTGCTAATGATGGTCTTTGCATTGGTCCACAAAAATCTGAATGGACTATCTCTAAGGGTGCCTTTGCCCTTATGCTCTTTCCTGATGGAAAGATTTCTCTACGTTGTTTTCCCAAGATTCAACCTTCACATAGGGTTTCTGGCTTTTCAATCAATGGTAATCCCTTTACCATTTGTTTCCTATGCAACAAATTCAGACCTCCAAAGTTGAGATGTCCAAATCTAAAATGACATAACCAGTTTTCATCATTTTCTTCTCTTTGGAATGTCTCTTGTGTCACTGCTGCCATTGCAACTCCTTTCTTCAAATCTACTCTCATCTTAAGAGGAAACATTCTATTTATTGTCATATTCACTTGTGAAATCCTCTGCTTGCTTGGTGGTTTATCCATGATGGTACATACAACATCCTCAAAGAATACATTGTAGCCATTCTGAATGAGATGTCCAATGCTCAAAAGGTTACACTTCATACTAGGCAGATAGTAAACATCTGATATGGTTTTTCTTTCTCCTTTATTTTTCAAAACATTTACTCTGCCTTTTCCCATGACAGAGACTTTACTGTCTGTCCCCAATGTTACTTGAGACTTCACATTTTCATTAATCATGGAAAACATAGAAATGTTTCCAGTCATATGATTACTACATCCTGAATCTAGAAACCATATATCTTCACTTTTCTCTTCAGCCATATTACATGCTAAAAACAAATTTTCTTGACTGAGATTCTCTTTAGTAAAGTTTGCACTAGGTCTACTACCCATGTCACTTTGTTTCTTCCTACATTCATTGGCATAATGCCCATACGTTTTATAGTAATGACATTAGACTTGGGATTTATCATATCTTTTTCCATGTGCTTGATTTTTTCCACCTTGTTGGTTGTTGCCTTGGCTTTGATTCTAACTTTGATTGCTGCTCCTTCCACTAGTATTTGCAAGGCTGTTTCTTCCTCTGTTTTAGCTTCTACCTCTTCCTTTTCCTCTGTAGTTTGATCTGCCTTGAATTCTTCCTCTTCCAAAGGACATTTGGGTCTTGAAGGCATGCTCGAAAGATGAGTTTGCTGTTTTGCTCAATCTTTGTTCATGTGTCATCAATAACGCATAAAGCTCATCAACAGTAAACATTGAAAGATCCTTTGTTTCTTCAATGGTTGTTACTATTAAATAAAATCTTGAAGGTAAGATCCTCAATACTTTTTCCATTGTTCTTCTTTCTTTTATAGTCTTTCCATGAGATCTCATTTGGGTAACCAATCCAATCAACAATGTGAATAATGAGTCTATTGTATTAGTCTCTTTCATGTAAATGGCCTCAAAATCTCTTCTCATTAATTGAAACTTTGTTGTCTTTACTTTCTCCATTCCTTGTGTTGGGGTTCCCATGTTTTGTCTAGATTGGCAAGACCAAAAGATGAGACAACATCAGAACCACTTTCAGACCTCGGGATCTAGCCCTCCTAGGTCCAGAGAGGGATCTCTCTGTATGAGCAAAGGTTTTACGTCTATGAAGCTCAAATTTAAGATGTTAGGCTAGTTATAAAGCTCGGGGTTTGTTTGTTTGATTGTTTGTTTGGTTGCTAGTTATCAGGAAAGAAGGATTCAATGTAAGACCAGGATGAGCAAAAAGGGATAAGGCAGAGGTGAAATATTCCAGGAAATATTCAAAGCCATTAGGCAATGGAGTCAGGAAAGGATTTTTTTGCTAATCAATAGGCAGACTTTCAATTGGGCTAGTCATCTGAAACTCAGGATCTTCAAGATGATTATGTGATATGGAAAGTAGGAGGGGAGGAGATAACACAGATTTCAGAGCACAAAGTTACAGATAAGAAGGTCACACAAGGATCCTAGTGGATAGGGCTCACACTAATCCCCAGTGTTCCCAAATCTTCCAACTGAATCTATAACAAGAAGCATCTAAGAACTGAATTCATTTAATTCATACATCAGAGAGTAGGCAATAACATCCACTACACTGGTTAAACCAACTGAAAACATTCCTTAGCTAATACATTCAGAAGAGAAACATAAATGGCAAGGAGAGAAGCAACATAGGGTACCTAACAAGGGTAAATCCTATGCCAAACTTCTGATGCAAGCTTGTAGAAATGAAATGAAATGAATGCAAACACAGAGATAGGAAAACATCACCGCTGCTTCAGATCAGGATCCAAAGAAATGTGCTTGTCATATTAAATAAAAATACCAATCAAGTACACTATGCCAATGGCTGAATACTCAGTCTGAAAACATCTCCTGCACCTATCTTACAACTTTACACAGAGACTGAGTCTCAAAAGAAACTACTTGCAGTTCTCTGATAACTGATCAACAACCTTTAAAATATTTTTCTCATGCATTTTATAGCTGAAGAGAAGCAGAAGAGGTAGGTGAAAACCTAAATGCGGAATTAAACTCTTGAAAAGAAAGAGGGCCGAAGCCCATTCTGCTTTAAATCCTGAGCATTCAATTCCTGTCATTTTAGATGGAATAGTGGTCTTCTTCAGGCCTCTGCTTCTTCTAGATATGACTTTGATGTATTTCGGCTGCAGTACTCCGTGGTACTCTTGGAGATTTGAACAAAAATAAAATAAATTACTGAGAAGTCTGCCATATAAATGCTCTGGTAGCTTCGATCTGCTATCTGGTGGAAATTTCTTCAAGGGCACGGTGAGGAATAAAAATTGTATGGGCACCCTGTACCTACTGACGAAAAGCATTCTGCTGCAGTGAAAACCCTGATACTCTGATTTTTCGTGTAGTACTTCTTGTGCAATCTATGGGTTTTCAGTCTGTTTCCTTTGCCTCTAAAACACTGCAAAGGGCTCAAAAATCTTCATTTGCGTGCCCTAAGTTCTTTGTTGTTCCATTAATATCTCTGACTGTGAAATCTGTGTTTAATGGTGCCGGGACATTTTACAGAGTCTTAACCCTGTCCTTGAATTACTGTCGCGTCAAAACACCTTCCTAGACCCTTATTCATTAATTTGATCTTTTCACATGGCCTTTCTGCATTTCTTGGCCGCTGTAATGAAGGTTGTGCGATCATGGTGGTTTTTTGCCATCCGATGACCCTGCAAAACACGCAAATAGTTATGAAACCCATGCATGGGCCGGATGATGTGGATGATGAGGATGGTCGTGCAACTGGTGGAGTGATGGAATGATGCAGGGAGATGGTGGAAGAATGCAATGAGGGTGGAAAACGGAGAAAGATGGCGGATTGCCGCAGAAGAAGTTTTAAATGAAAAACCTTGAGAAACACGACCTTTTACTAATATATGGGACAGGAGGGCAGATGTACGACGGAGACACGTGGAAGATGATGTGGCGGGACTGGTCGACCACAGAACAGTCAACGGCAGAGGAAGGCAGATCTGGACCATCAGATCTCAAAGGGGATCGACGGTGGGAAACATGGCGGAGAGCAACGGACGATGGGCCAGGATTACGGCGGCTATGGTTTAAAACCCGCGCAGTTTCGTTGATCGATGACCATTGGATGAGGCGCCCAAGATCTAACGGCTAATATGAATATCGCTACGCGTCCTATATCGAACGTTAATGCACGATGGACAAGCGGTTTTGAAACCGTACAGGAGCCACGCGTCAATTGCTAAATGGAATCGCTGGCCGATGGGAAAATACTGCCAGCCCTCGGATGGTGGTGCGATGAAAATCGGGCTGTTTTCGGACGGGCATGCTGGTGGGGACCACAGGCGCGGGCGCATTGCGAATCGTCAGATCATCGTTTAAACGGATGGCGATGACGCGATCAGAGGTTTGAACAGAGAAACACGGGCGCTGAATATTTAATGAAAGCCATCTAATTTACCAAGATCTACGGCTGGTGTCGCGTCCGATATGGATTGGAGGTAAACGCTTTTGCTCTGGCGGGTGGTTCCAGCGCTAGATCACTTGGAGGAAAAAGGCGCAGTGGCTAGCAGAAGAGGGGCTAGGCCTATTATAATGTGGAAAATGGGTTTTTAAGCCATTTTAATGCATTTTAGGCCTCTAAAGGGTAACGATAGGGAGATAAAGGGTGAAATAAGCCAAACCAGGAGCATGGGCAGAATTTGAAGGGGATTTTGGGAATGATTTAGGGGAGGAAGAGGGACTTTGACAAAGGGAAAGAAGGGATGAAGAGGGATATTGTGCAGGGGTATAAGGGGTAAATGGAGGCTTTCGGGAGCACAAGTTTTTGCAATCAGAGGGTCTTTTATAATGGGAATTAGCAGAGGGGATTATCAAAGGCAAAGGCCCAGGAGACTTTAAGGATGATGTGTCTCAGGGGAGATGCACTCATTGAAGTCTCAGAAACATTTTAGCCCCCTACTTTGCCTGTCAAAAATTTATGGGGGGCTAACAGTGGCTCCACATGGGGATGGCTTCTTCTTGAAGGAGTCAAGAATTTAGAGGATAGATCCTTGGTGTAGGTCAGGTGCCTGCTACTTGGCACGTCCCTTTCTCTCTTTAAATCAGCTGCCACAATATGAAGACATTACATCAGCAGAAACTTACTCCAACAAACTACCTACCAATACTACAATCCTAGCATTTTTCTTCTTCCAGGGTGCATTTGAGCTAGCAGACCCTTCACATCTTTTTATTTTTGCAAACATAAAATAAACCTATTCTAAATCTACCCTTATTGCTCCATGAGACTAGATTAAACTGTTGGTCTCATATGTTTCTCTACCTAATCTAACATCTACTGGGATTAAATTGTCCAGCAGATTTCTTCTCTAAATTCTACAACAGAAATTGAAAAACAGCTCAAGCCATGATTAGACTGTCTAACTTGCTGTGGATACAAGGCATAAAAACAGTTGCACATGGACAGAAACTTGCAGAACACTGAAAACAAAACTATGAAGGTTTGGGATCTGAGCTTGAAACATCCTTCCTTCCTTTTTGTGGCTCAAGTTTTGAGCATGTTAGAGTCACTTCCTTTTCTTAGTTTCAGCTCTGGTTTTGGGCATGTTAGAGTTGATTCTTCTTTTTTCTTTGCATGTTAGGACCAGCTGTTTTACTTTCTTTGGGTCAGTTTTTGAGTTTATTAGAGCCAGTCTTTTGCACATTGGAGGTTCATGATTTAAGCATGTCTGAACCTCTCCCTTTCCTCTGTTTTTTGGAGCATTTTATTTTTCTTGAAAAAAAAAAGCTGCAATGGTATGTACAATGGAAATGAGACTGGAAATTGTGAATTAGCAGAAGTAGTGTTTGAGCATCCTGCCATTTACAAGACCCCCAAACAGTTCAGTGCCATCCAATTCTTGCAAGAAAAAAGCATTGGGACCCACAGTGGCCTGGATGAGGTATGGACCTTGCCAAAAACTGTCAAATTTGTTATGCTTTCCTTTATCCTCTCTTCTTGATTCCCACTTCAAAACCTTATCTCCAATTTTGAAATCAGCAGCTTTGGTTCTTTTGTCAAACAATTTCTTTATGTTCTCCCTAACTTTCACTGCTTTGTTGTAGACCTCTTCCCTTGTTTGCTGGAGATGGATTGTCTGATTTATTCTCCTCACCATGCTGTCTTCTTCTGTTTGGATCTCCTGGACCAGTTTGATCACTGGTATCCCAAGGCTGTTCGGGAATATTGTTCTGTTCCATAAACAAGCTGAAATGGTGACATGCCAATGGACTTCTTTTTTGTAAGCCTGTCAGCCCACAAAGCATGTACTAGCTTGTTATGCCATGATTTTTTGTTCTCTTACAACAATTTTTTGATAATGATCACCAGGCTCTTGTTTGATGATTCAGCTAATCCATTACCTTGAGGGTAATAGGCAGTTGAGTGACCAAGTGCTACTTGGTACCTGTGACAAAAATCAACCATCTTTTTGGATCCGAAAGCAGTAGCATTGTCAGTGATTATTTTTCCTTGGGCAGCCAAACCGAGAGAGGATGTGACCCTCTAGGAAACTAATGATGACTGAATATGTGGCATTCCTAGTGGGTATGACCTCTATCCACTTAGTGAAATAGTATGTGGCTATCAGGATCCATTTGTGTTGTGCAGAAGAAGCAGGGTGAATATCCCCTATGAAATCTAGGCCCCATTGCAGAAGGGAGGAGTTTTCTTTTGCCCTCAAAGATCTGACATTTGTGGTAGGCAACTATCATTTTATGGACATCACTGAAGAGCGTGGGCCAATAGTAGCCACTCTGTGTATTTTGTTTGCAGTGGCTTTCCAACTCAGGTGGCCTCCACATACTCCAGCATGGAATTCTTGTTTAACCCTCTCTGCCTCATTCTCAGGCAAACATTTAAGCAATAGGCCATTAGGATTCTTCCAGTATAAGTTTTCATTCACAATTCAGTAACTTCTAGTTTTTAGCTTTAAGAATTTGGCCTTGGTCTTTGATAATCCGAGAGGGGCATTGAGGTGTGTAAGCACATACAGAATGTCTAAATACCAAGGAGAGCTCTGAAATTTTTTCTCAATAGTGAGATCAGGCAATTCTTGTTGCTCATCCAAGGTATTTATCATGTTAATGTCTAGGGCTTGTAGGTTTGATTCAGCCATTAACTTAGCTAAGCCCTGACCTTTAATGAGTTTGGTGGGTTTTATCTCAAGGTCATACTCTAAGATCATAGTTATCCATTTGCCCCTTTTCCCATCTGGGTCTTGGGACAGTATATCCTTGACTATGATGTTGGGCACATAAGCTACGGTGTGAGAATGCAGTATGTACACCCTGAAGTCTTTCAAGGCCTTAATCAGAGCATAGGCTTGTTTCTCCATGATGTCGTATTTCAAGGGTGCATCTCTGAGTGCTTTGCTAAATAAGGCAATTGGCTGTTCCATTCCATTAGTGTTTTTCTACAGCAAGACTGCAACCACTGTATGCTCAGAGGCGAATGAAAAGATCTGGAAATCTTTGGAGAAATCTGGGCTGATTAGGATGGGAGCTTGGGTAATTACAAGTTTCACTGATTCAAAAGATTGTTTAGCTCCCACGGTCCATTTTACTCCTGCACCTTTCTTCAGCATGTTAGTCATGTTCCTAAGGTGTTCAGCCAGATTTGGGATAAACCTCCTAAGGAAGTTAATCTTCCCAATGAAAGACTGTAACTCCTTGATATTTCTAGGGTGTGTGATCTGTAGTATTCCCTCAACTCGCTGTGGGTCTATCCTGATTCCCTTCTTGGATATAATGTGGCCAAGAAGTTTACCCTCTTGTAGCCCAAAGACAGTCTTTTTAGGATTCAGGGATAGACCGAACCTTCTATATTTTTCGAATACCTTTCTCAGGTGTTCCAGGTGTTCTTCTTCAGTCTTGGAATAGACTGTTATGTCATCCAAGTAGATAACAATGAAGTGCCCTATCTCATCTGAGAATGCTATGTCTATCGCTCTTTGGAAGGTGGCTCCAGCATTCATCAATCCAAAAGGCATCTTCACATACATGAAGGTACCCCACGGAGTGGTAAAAGCTATTTTGAGTTGGTCTTTTGGGATCACTAAGACTTGATTTTAACCTGAAAAACCATCCAGCAGGGAGATCCTTTTAGAGCCCACTACCTTCTGAAGGATATGTTCCATTTTAGGCAAAGGGTAATTTTCCTTGAGTGAGGCTCTATTAAGATTCCTGAAGTCTATGCACAATCCGATTTCTCCTGTTTTCTTCCTCACGGCCACTAAGTTTGACACCCAATCAGAGAACCTTACAGGCACAATTATACCTGCTTCATACATTTTCTTGATCTCTTTCTCTCTTGCAGGCAATTGTTTGGGATTGATTCTGTGAAGTTTTTGCCTAAAGGGCTTTTGATTTTCTTTCAAGGGTATTTTGTGTTGTATGATGTTTGTGTCATAGGCCTTTAAGTCTTCATAACTCCAAGCAAACACATCAATGAAATCCTTAAAAAGGTCAATGTATTTTTTCTTCATGTCTGCAGGTAAAGAATTAGCCAGTTTAATAATTTTGGGTTTATCTTCAGTGCCGATGTTGCATTCTTCAACATCAGAGTCTGCATGTTCTATAGTGGGCTTTTTTGCCACATCATCACAGTCAAAAAGGTCCTCTAAGGGTGCCAGGACTCTGGGTATATTCTTATCTCTAGCCTGCAGCACCTCTACCTCTTCACTATCTGCATTTTCACATTTGCGGTCTCGGTTTCCAGTCTGTTCATCTAAAGAATTTATTTCTATGTTACAGGGTGTTTCTTCCTCATCTGAGGACTCTTCACTTAGGTGGTTATTGTCAGATTTGGAGTCTAAATTAGAAAATTCAAACTCATTTATGCCCACCAGAAAATCCTCGATCTGCTTATCGCCTTCAAAGACCTGCCAATATTTTTCGTTGTCTGGCACAGCTTGTCTAAATTTAGTCTGAATGATTATTTGCTGGTCACTGGGAGTCTTGGGGTAGGAACTGGCTAAGCAAGCTAATCTGTTTGAAATGACATTTTGACTCCTAGGAACAAACACTAATTTGTATTCAACGAACGCTTTCAGCAGATCCATGGTGTCATTCCTATATGCTCTCAGCCTAGGATGTTTTGTTGTGTATTCTCCGTTCACTTGTTTAATAACTAACTCTGAGTCTCCCCTTACGATTATCCTACAGGCTCCCTTTTTCTTCAACAGATTCAGGCCCAGGATTAGAGCCTCGTATTCAGCGACATTATTTGTGCATTTAAAATGCAGACTACAGGCGTGGCTCTCAGCGTAGTCATTTTCTGTATTGCGTAACCATACCCCTGCACCTGTAGTCCTTTTAGTACAGGACCCGTCAAAGCTCATTTCCCATAAGGGGTTGTTCTTGTGACTATCATTGTTTTCTCCCTTACAGCTGGGTTCGCCATTGTGTGGTGTTATAGAGTCTGTACTAGGACGTGGATCGTTTTGTTCTTCGTGAAATGTATGAGTCTCAGGGATCTGGCTAGGTGGTTGTTTACGTGTTGTTTCTTGTTCACTCGGATTTAGGTCTCCACCGCATATCCTATAGGTTTCATTGCGGTTTTCCTCTTCATTGTATTCTAAATCTAGAGCAGCCATTATGTTAAAATCAACAGCTTCTACCTCTTTGTTTGTATCTCTGTTTTGGGACTCTGACCCTTCCAAGGATGCATTATTACAAAAAATGAAGGAGTCAAGGTCTGTGTGTACAGAATCAACAGGTGAATTTTCTGGTTTCTCGGGCCTGCTGACTAGGAATTTCATCTGTGTCTCTCTATACAGTTTTCTAAGTTGGCCAAAGATTGGGATTGTGGCATATGAACCATCCATCTGCATTGTACCCTGCAGCTTGGCTCCCCATGATCTTGATAGTAGCATGCCATACTTGGGTGGCACATCTACCACCACAACATCCATAACCATGCATTTAGCAGGGATTTGAGTTAAGCTCACACACAAGTCTTTGATCAGGCCTCGGCATTTTACTCTACTAGAGTCGAAAGAGTATAAATATTTGTAGGTTTTGGTTATCTCTAGACCTAGTCTTTCCATAACCACCTTAGGCATTAGGTTGTGAGATGCTCCAGAATCATGCATTGCATTGTGCAAGATCTTGTCATGGATGTTGAGACTGATATAGAAAGGTGGAACTACCCCCTCCTGAAACTTCCCCTCTATCTTAGGACCAAACAAGAGGGCAGGCTGATCATCATTCAAGTTGACAGAGTCACCATTCTCACCTAAGTTCAGAGCTCTCAAAATCTGGCCTTTATATACATCTTGAGTGGCCAGCTCAGAAAATGGGACAAAGATTTTAATTCTTGCAATTTCACTTTCCAAATTGAAAGTGGACTGACTCTTTGGGATACTCATCTCTGTTCTATTTGCCACTGGCTTAGTGGCTGAATCAATGGGCTGATTTTCCTCATGTATAGTGTTTGTGGCAGTTTTATCAGAAGCACTAACTGTGGTGCTAGTGCTGCTAGCTGGTATACCTAGTGCATTAGTGTTTTGGTTGTCTTTTTCTCCGTTTTTCCCAGAACTCTCAGCTGCTGATTTGTTGTTTTCAGCAGTTTCTTTAGAAGTTTTCTTAGGCCTCTTTTTGATGGTAGTATCAGAAGCTTTGGGTTTGGAATTTTCTTGGCTCCTTTTGCTCCTAAGCTCATATTGCTCTCTGACCTGCATCATGGCATTTTCAAATCCTAATCTGTAATCTTCAGATTCCAACCATTACTTATCCCAACCAGAGGGTGAAGGCTGGTCTTCTTCTGAATAACAGTTATGGATTGAACCATCTGTTTCAAACATATTGATTGTGTTTCCCTCAGACTCTTCTATGATTCCCTCATCTTCATCGAGAAAATTCTCTTGGAATGGGGGACTAACTCGTTGATCTGATTCTCTTTGTCTGTTGGGGGTTTTATTGTTTCTCCTAAATTTCTAGTTCTGGTTCTTGTTTTGATTACTGACTGTGACAACCATTTTTTCCATCATTTGTTGTAACCTTTCCACATTTTTAGACAACTTATCATAATTTTGGTCAGATGTGGAGGCTACATTGTCATCTCTATATGTTACCCTTCTTTCAGATTTCAGTCTCGCTCTTTTCTCAATCAGGTTGGCTTCTATGTTTACTGCTCCTTTCTGCATGTCCTCCAATGTGTTGTATTCCTTGTCTCTAAGCTCATACGCCATGTCAACATCAAAACCCTCAAGGTATTTGTCTAGGGCCATGCCTTGTGGAGGTTTGATATGTGGAGGGAGAGCATTATAGATGCTGTTGAACCTTGTTGTGTAATCGTGAACACTCTCTCCTATGTTTCTTTTAAGGGTCATGTATTCTGCTAGGAGTTGGTGAGGATTTGCCCTAGTTTCCCATTTGTTTACGAAAGTCTGATATAGAGCTGGGAGATCGTTTATGCTGCTTGGAGGTAGGCCCTTAAACCATTTCTTCACATCACCCCCTAAGCTTTGGGAAAAGATTCTCATTTTGACTGTATCATCATCAATTTCCATGTAGTCAAAAGAATCTTCTATCTTATCTACATGTTTTTGGGCTGTGATGGAATCCTTTGCAGTGAAGTGTGGAATCTTAGACTGATAATTGTTTGGTAAAGGTACTAGAGGCTGGGGTAAAACCAGAGGTGCATACCAAGTTGCCATGACTATGTTTTGATGAGCTAGAGGGGCTTGGGCAGCAGGTATATGGATAACAGGGATGTTATGACTAGCAGAGAACCGATGAGCAGACCTAGGGTGACTGAGCCCTAATTTTTGTATGAAATGTAAATCAGGAGGTGTAGATGGAGGGGTCTGTCTATTCCCAAGGTGTCTACCACCTGGCTGTGGCGAATCAGGAAGCTTAGGGTATGGCTGGTCTAAGCTACTGAATGACCTAGTTCTAGATAAGCTGTTAGGTAGGTCTAGGTCAAGTGAAAGTGTGATAGAGCTGTAAGATCATTTGGTGCAGAATTAGCTCTATGGATGTGACTGGAAACAGTTGATCTTTTAACTATAAGAGCTCCCTTGAGGATGCTCTCAGGATTGTCAACTATTTCAGGTGGATCTGGGTCAGGGTAAGCTCTTGTATGAATGGTTCTAGAAGCCAAAATGTTATTTCTGACCAAGTAGCTTAACCCTACTTGTTACTTCTGCTGTGGTTGATGTTGTGATGAAGACTGGTCTCCCAGTGGAGTCTAATGTAAACCAAGATAATCAGCAGGCCTACTGATCACCAGTGGAGTTTTGGAACGTTTGGGGAATATTGGAGTCACCAGGTGGAGGGTTTAGGGTGTTTTTTGGAGGGTACACTGTCCACCACAGTGCTTTTGAGATGTCCTTTTTCAAGGATATCTTCAAAACACAGCAAAATCTAACCAGAGATTGACTGGGAGGGCATTTACTAGATATGTCACCTCTTAAAGAGTGTGAGATCCGGAGGCTACCTGGCCCTTTCCAGACTCTGTCCAAGAGTATGGGAAAACACAAAAAATGGTGTAGAGGTTGATGTGAAAATAAGACTGTTTAACTGCCAAACTAACCAGAGATTGTAGGTTTTTGAATGCTTAAGAATGTTTAAGGTGTAATGCACTCAGCTCCCCAGTGGAGTCGCCATTATGTTGGGGTTCCCATGTTTTGGCTAGATTGGCAAGACCAAAAGATGAGACAACATCAGAACCACTTTCAAACCTCAGGATCTATCCCTCCTGGGTCCAGAGAGGGATCTCTCTGTATGAGCAAAGGTTTTACGTCTATGAAGCTCAAATTTAAGATGTTAGGCTAGTTATAAAGCTCGGGGTTTGTTTGGTTGCTGGTTATCAGGAAAGAAGGATTCAATGTAAGACCAGGATGAGCAAAGAGGGATAAGGCAGAGGTGAAATATTCCAGGAAGTATTCAAAGTCATTGGGAAATGGAGTCAGGAAAGGATTTGCTTGCTAATCAATAGGCAGGCTTTCAATTGGGCTAGTCATCTGAAACTTAGGATCTTAAAGATGATTATGTGATATGGAAAGTAGGAGGGGAGGAGATAACACATATTTCAGAGCACAAAGTTACAGATCAGCAGGTCGCACAAGGATCCTAGTGGACAAGGCTCACACTAATCCCCAATGTTCCCAAATATTCCAAATGAATCTATAACAAGAAGCATCTAAGAACTGAATTCATTTAATTCATACATCAGAGAGCAGACAATAACATCCACTACACTGGTTAAACCAACTGAAAACATTCCTTAGCTAATACATTCAGAAGAGAAACATAAATGGCAAGGAGAGCAGCAACATAGGGTACCTAACAAGGGTAAATCCTATGCCAAACTTCTGATGCAAGCCTGTAGAAATGAAATGAAATGAATGCAAACACAAAGATAGGAAAACATCATTGCTGCTTCAGATCAGGATCCAAAGAAATGTGCTTGTCATATTAAATAACAATACCAATCAAGTACACTATGCCAATGGCTGAATACTCAGTCTGAAAACATATCCTTCACCTATCTTACAACTTTACACAGAGACTGTGTCTCAAAAGAAACTACTTGCAGTTCTCTGATAACTGATCAACAACCTTTACAATATTTTCTCATGGATTTTATAACAGTAGATGACTGAGGAGTTAGGTGAGGACTAAATGAAACATTAAACGAATAAAAGGGGAGGAGGGCCGAAACCCACTCTGTTTTAACTCTCTGCATTTATCTCTGGTATGGATTAGGTGTTTTGACTGCAGTACTGTGTGGTACATCTGGTGAAAAAAAAAGGAAAGATAAGAACAGTGAGGTCTGCCCTACTTGTGCAACAAACGCTTCTGATCATGTAGGACTGTTTTTGGGGTAGGAAACTTCAGGAACACGATATATAATAAAAACTGCATGGGCACTTTGTCCTCTGATGAAGAAAATCACGCTGCTGCTGTAGAAAACCCTGGTGATACGGTTTCCGTGTATTAAACTTCTGATTGATCTTCGGGTTTTTCAACCTGGTACCTTCCCTCTGCAAAACTGGATTAATCCTTTAAATCTCTTGTTTAATTTTTTAACTCTTCGATTTCCTTGTTGATTTCTCTTTGCCGCTCCCATAGCTACCTTCTAGCTGTGACCTCTATGCTTTTAATGGCTTCGGAGGAGAGTGACAGAATTTTTACCCTGTCCTTTGATTTCAATCACGTCAAACACTTCCCTGTGACATTTCTTCATTAAATGTATCTCTATACATGGCATGTTCCGTAATTTCTGCCACTGTGAAAGAAATAAAGAGCCATGGCGGTTTTCCCCGCTTGAAACCCTACAAAACAGCAGACTTGTCAAGAAATTCATGGACGGGAATGATGGAGGCAATGTGGATGGAGGAAATGGCTGTGCAGATGATGAAATGGAGGAAAAATCGCAGAGAAATGGAGAAAAATTCTCTGGTGGAGGTTGGCAGTCAGCGGAGCAAATTTGAACAAAAAACCTTAAAAAAACACGAGAATGAACCAATTACATGCAATGGAATGGGCGCATGTACGATGGGTGCACATGGGGGTGACGTGGCGTGACCGGGCGATGCCCAGGTCGTCAATGATGGGTCAACAGATCTGGATCGTCGATTGTGGTAGAGATCAACGACGGAGGACGATGGACAGTGGGCCGGGGGTACGGCGGCTATGGTTTAAACCCCACGTAGCTTTGTTGATCGATGACCATTGGATGAGGCACCCAGGATCTAACAGTTGATATGAATATCGCTACGCATCCTGTACCGAACGTTAATGCACGATGGACAAGCGGTTTTGAAACCGTACAGGAGCCACGCGTCAATCGCTAAATGGAATCGCTAGCCGATGGGAAAATACCTCCAGCTCTCGGATGGTGGTGCGATGAAAACTGGGTTGTTTTCGAACGAGCACGCTGGTGGGGACCACAGGCACGGGCTCATTGCGAACCGTCAGATCATCGTTTAAATGGACGACGATGGCGTGATCAGAGATTTGAACGGAGAAACATGGGCGCCGAAGATTTAATGACAGCCATCCGATTTACCAAGATCTACCGCTGGTGTCGCGTCTGATATGGATTGGAGGTAAACTCTTTTGCTCTGGCAGGTGGTTCCAGCACTAGATCGCTTGGAGGAAAAGGTGCGGTGGCTAGCAGAAGAGAGGCTAGGCCTATTATAATGTGGAAAATGGATTTTTAAGCCATTCTAATGCATTCTAAAGCCTCTAAAGGGTAACGATAGGGAGATAAAGGGTGAAATAGGCCAAACAAGGGGCATGGGAAGAATTTGAAGGGGATTTTGGGAGATTTTAGAGGATTGACAGGGGAAGATGAGGGCAACAAGGGAAACTCGACAAAATGGAGGCAAAGGGGCAAGAATGAAGGCTCTTAGGAACATGGTTTGTCACAATCAGAGAGGCTTCTTGTATGGAAATCGGCAGAGGGGATTACAGCACAGGGAAAAGGCACAGAAGACTTCAAGGATGATGTGTCTCCAGGGGAGATGCATTCATTGAAGTCTCAGAAACATTTTAGCCCCCTACTTTTCTTTTCAAAAATTTATAGGGAGGCTAACACGCCCCACACCTACAATCTTATTAAGAATTTCCAGGTGCATCGAACTCTGCAGACGGACTTATTGGGTCAATGACCTAAGGGTACCTAGGCAACAGCAGTCAGAATCTCGGTTACACACATGGGTCTACCCAAGACATGTCTCAACCTGGATTTCAAAGTCATCATATGCAGTAGCAAAATTTGACTAATAGGGCACCAGCATTTCACCAAGGAGGACCTTACCCTCCGGCCGGGGGGACCCAGTACGTAGGAAGAAAAAATGACGGAAGAACTCCCCCCCAACGGCCAGGTGAAAATATGGGACAGCAGTATGCTCAGTCCCAAGCACATAACCCACCAACGCAAAACAATGCACAGGTGAAATTTGTGCAGCTGTCCCAAAATCAACCACACCAGTATGATCAGGAGAATTACCCTCCTAACGTGGTCAAACGAAAGGTAAAAAATAAACCGAAAGGGAACCCTAGATAGGGGGGTAGCAAACCACAATGCCCGCCACGATCCCGGCCTGGAGATAACTTCAATCATAACCAGAACCAGGAGCCAAGCAATGCTCAAAAGTAAGGAAAAAGGCCACCTCTACGAACAAACCATTCTTGTTAAATATGTGGTGAGTACAGGCACTATACTCACCACTGTCCTGAACTCCCTGAGCTTAAAAAGCTTTAGAGTAACCGAGGACAAGGAGGATCTTCCCAGACAACTGCAGTTATGTAAGAACTCTTCCCCTATCAAGGAACAGTTAGCACTCAACAGCAAAACCCCAACGATTCTGAAAAAACCAACCATGAAAATTACATGGTTGGGGAAGAAATGTTTTTCCAAACCCGGAATCGCAGCTACGACACCCCACCAGACACCACTATGTAAGGGGCTAATGTTGGGTATGTGTTATATTCTTTCCACGACTAGCCCTAAGTGCTATATGTTGCGCCAGGTGCAACAGGGGAGTCACAGGGGGGCGTCAGCCCCCCCTGTCAGGGTCCGGGGTAGCGCCCCGTCAAAAAAAAAAATTGGTGTGTGGATCCACTCATAGGCGGACCCACCCATGTTTTGTGCATGATTTTGCACATGGTTTTGGGGTACGATGGTTTTCGGCCCCTGATATTTTGTAGATCTGGTCAAGGGAACTACAGTTATGTTCTAATCCAGGGTTAATGGATTGGGGTTTATGTATGCTTCGGCATGTATATATATGTGTTGTAACACTAAAAGGAATATAATGAAAAATCAAGCCGGTCGTCCCAATTTGGGATCCAGGGGAAAATCTCTGTGTTTATCTGTTTTATGTTTTATGCTCTCGCTATTGTTTATTTTCTGTTATAATATTCGTGTGTAGATAATTTATGTTCAGGGTTAAAACCT